>PVKV010017864.1:0-46413 GCA_004027835.1 Alouatta palliata
GAGAGAGAGAGAGAGAGAGAGAGAGAGAGAGATGCGCTTTATTTTAGATTTATTCTAACAGTTTGTAGTAAGAGTATATTGATAAAATATAAAATACTTTTATGATTGCTCTCCAGTCTCCTTTTTCTCTTACCACTCATGATATTTTTTTAGCCAAGTGTGGGTTAATGTCAGCATAAACATATTAAAGGAAAATATGGTATCTTGATGTAAATATCTGTTATCCTGAAAACGGAAACATCTACCTTAGATATTTTATATAAATGGGGGACAGGGAATATGTGCCCCTATCCACACATACACAGGTTGCTATATAGTATTTTTGTTCCCTCCACATGAATGAGTTGAGAGGAATGTGTTTACTAATTTAAGTTGGAATTTGGCAGCACTGCTCTTGAAAAAAGTGCTTGTGTACTTTGCTGGCACATACAGACCCAAAAAGGCAGTGGCAGTGAGGAGAAAGACAAAGGAAGGAAGATTTGGTATTCAAAGGTACTCTTGACTTTAGTAATCAGATTTCCATAGGCCAGATGAAAAGACAGAGACCATAAGTCACAAAAAGGCTGAATAAGAATGAAGGATTTTAAGAAACGTTTGGAACAGCAGAGGCATCTAAAGACAACTATGTGACTGCACTGGGAAACCTCTCATGACCGTATCTTCTCCAAAGATGTATGCAAAGGCAGAAAAGTATGTACAATGAAGGACGAATACAAAATATTCTGCAAGAATGTGGTCAGAAAGGTTAAGCACAAAATGTGCAGAGACCTGTAAAAATACCGAGGACAGAATAAAGGGCTTTGATAACTGTGTTAAATAAAGGAATAAAATCCAGGACAAGCGAGGCCCTTTCCTAGACACGTAATGACAGATGACAGAGAGGAATATAATGACTCAGCCCGATTTCGTGCTCAACCTTTAGAAGCAGAATATATACCTTCCTATCAGAACCAATTGAATAAATGTGGTTAGGAATGAAATGAGAACCAATACATGAGAAAGAATAATAAGGAGTACAAATGTGCTTTTTCAATGCTTTAAGCTTTCAAGCCAGATAAATTATATGCAAGAGAAATGGAAAAAGTTTCATATGTAGTCATGAAATCTTTACTTATTTTTTTGTCTGTTGTTTTGAAATTTTTAATCTTTGTGGGAACACAGTAGTTGAATATATTTGTGGAGTACATGAGATATTTGATATAAGTATTTGATATATGGATATTTGATACAGGTACAGATATTGGATACTGGCATACAAGGCATAATAATTACGTTAGGATAAATGGGGTATCCGTCACCTCATGCATTTATCCTTTCTTACATTACAAACAATTCAATTATACTCTTAGTTATTTTAAAATGTACAATAAATTATTGTTGACTGTAGTAATCCTATTGTGCTATCAATACTAGACCTTATTCATTCTATCTAATTGTATTTTTGTACCCATGAACCCTTCCCACTTCCCCTGCTGCCCACTGACTACTTTTTCCAGCCTCCAGTAACCATCATTCTATTCTCTATCTCCATGAGTTCAACTGTTTTAAATTTTACCTTCAACAAAGTGAGAACATGCAAAGCTTTCCTTTCTGTTCCTGGCTTATCTCACTTAGCAAAATGACCTATAGTTCCATTCATGTTGTTGCAACTGACAGGATACCATTCTTTTTTATGGCTGCATAGTACTTCATTGTGTATATGTACCACATTTTTCTGATCCATTCATCTGTTGATGGACACTTAGATTGATTCTAAATCTTGGCTATTGTGAGTAGTGCTACAATAAACATGGAGTGTAGCTAACACTTTGATATACTGATTTCCTTTATTTGGAGTATATACCTAGCAGTGGGATTGCTGGATCACATCATAGCTCTATTTGCAGTTTTTTGAGGAACCTCCAAAGTGTTCTCCATAGTGGTTGTACTAATTTATATTCCTGCCAACACTGAACAAGGGTTTCTTTTTCTCCATATTCTTGCCAGTGTTTGTTATTGCCTATGTTTTGGATAAAAGCCATTTTAACTGTGGCAAGATGATAGTTCATTGTAGTTTTAATTTGCATTTCTCTGATGATCAATGATTTCAAGCACCTTTTCATATACCTGTTGACTATTTGTATGTTTTCTTTTGAGAAATGTCTCCTCAGATCTTTTGTCCATTTTAAAATCAGATTATTAGATTTTTTCTTATAGTGTTGTTTGAGCTCCTTATATATTCTAATTATTAATCCCTGGTTGGATGGATAGTTTGCAAATATTTTCTTCTATTGTGTGTATTGCCTCTTCATTTTCTTGATTGTCTCCTTTGCACTGCAGAGCTTTTTAACTTTATGTGATCCCATTTATCCATTTTTGCTTTGATTGCCTGTGCTTGTGGAGTATTACTCAAGAAATCTTTGTCCAGCCCAATGTCTTGGAAAGTTTCCTCAAAGTTTTCTTTTAGTAGTTTCACAGTTTTGGGTTTTAGATTTAAGTCTTTAGACCATTTTGATTTGATTTTTCTATATGGTGAGAGATAGGCTTCTAGTTTCATTCTTCTGCATGTAGATAGCCAATTTTCCAAGCACCATTTATTGAAGAGACTGTCCTTTCCTCAATGTTTGTTCTTGGCACCTTTGTCAAAAATGAGTTCACTGTAGATGTATGGATTGTTTCTGGGTCCCCTATTCTGCTTTGTAGGTCTATGTATTTGTTTTTATGCAAGTACCATGCTGTTTTGGTTACTATAGCTCTGTAGTATAATGTGAAATAAGGTAATGAGATTCCTCTAGTTCTATTTTTTTATTTTGCTTAAAATAGCTTTGGCTATTCTGGGTCTTTTGTGGTTCCATGTGAATTTTAGGATTATTTTTTCTATTTCAGTGAAGAATGTCATAGGTATTTGATTCCATTGAATCTGTAGATTGCTTTTGGTAGTATTTATATTTTAACAATACTGATTCTTCCAATCCACGAACATAAAGTATCTTTCCATTTTCGGTGTTCTCTTCAATTTCTTTCATCAATGTTTTACAGTTGTTATTGTAGAGATTCTTATTTGGCTCAGTTAACTCCTAGTTGTTTTATTGTATTTGTAGTTCTTGTAAATGGGATTACTTTCTTAATTTTTTTATATTATTTTCTGTTGGCACGTAGAAATGCTACTGATTTTTGTATGTTGCAACCTTATCCTGCAACCTTACTAAATTTCTTTATCAGTTTGAATAAATTGGTGGAGTCTTTAGGTTTTTACAAATATATGATCATATCAGCAGCAAACAAGGATAATTTGACTTTTTCCTTTTCAATTTGCGTGTCCTTTATTTATTTATCTTGTCTGATTGCTCTAGCCAGGAATTTGAATACTGTATTGAATGACAATGGTGAAAGTGAGCGTTACTGTCATGTTCCAGATCTTGGAGTAAAGGCTTTCAGTTTTTCCTCATTTAGTATGATACCTATGGGTCTGTAGTATATGGATTTCACTGTGTTGAAGTATGTTTGTTCTATACTTGCGTTTTTCAGCATTTTTATCAGAAGTGATGTTGAACTTTTATCCAATGCATTTTCAGCATCAGTTGAAATTATCATATGGTTTTTTCCTTAATTCTGTTGACATGATGTATTACATTGATTGAGATTCGTATGTTGAGACATCCTTACATCCCTGGAATAAATCCCATTTGGCCATGATGAATAACCTTGTTAATTTGTTGTTGAATTCAGTTTGCCAATATCTTGTTGAGGATTTTTTCATCAATGTTTATCAGATATATTGAGCTTTAGATTTTTTTTTTTTATGTGCTCTTGTCTAGTTTTGGTAGCAGGATAGTAGTGGCTTCATAGGATGAGTGTGGAAGTATTCCCTCCTCTATTTTTCAGAGCAGTTTGAATAGGCTTGGTATTAGTTTTCCTCCAAATATTTTTGTAAAATTCAGCAGTAAACCATTAGGCCTTGGAGTTTTCTTTGCTAAAATACATTTTATTATGGTTTTGATCTCCTTACTTGTCATTGGTCTGTTCAGGTTTGGGATTTCTTTTTTTTTTAATATAAATTTTATTGTAGTATAACATACAGAAAATGCACTAATTGTAAGTGTGCAGCTTGATGAATGCCACAAAGTGAATACACCCATGTAACCAACAGACTAGGACCGCACTCCAGAAAGAGAACATAATAACAACACAAAAGCCTCCCTCATATCCCCTTGCAGGAACTATGCTGAAAGTGTTATCATAATCCTGACTTGTAAAGCATAGATCTTCTCCCCTCAGCCCCTGGTTGTGGAATTTTTAATAAATGCAATCATATAATAGTATGTAGTATTTTTTTTTGTCTGCCACCTCTCATCATGCTTGTGAGAGTCATTCAGTTTTTGTATATGGCTCATTTCATTTTCTTTTCTTTTTCTTTTTGAAACAGAGTCTCACTCTGTCACCAGGCTGGAGTACAATGGTGCAATCTTGGCTCACTGCAACCTCCGCCTCCTGGCGGGCTGATTCTCCTGCCTTAGCCTCCTGAGTAGCCGAGATTACAGGCACGCATCACCACACCCTGTCTAATTTTTGTATTTTTAGTAGAGATAGGGTTTCACCAGGTTGGTCAAGCTGGCAGATTTCTTTGTAGTTCAATCTTGATAGGTTATATGTGTCTAGGAGTTTATTTCTTCTAGATTTTCCCATTTATTGGGATATAGTTGAGTTGCTCATAGTAGCCTCCAATGATCCTTTGAATTTCAGTGGTAAAAGCTGTAATGTCTTATTCTTCATCTCTGATTTTATTTATTTGGGTCATCATTTTTTTTTCTTAGTCTGGCTAAAGGTTTGTCAACTTTAACTTTAAAAAAAAAACACAACTTTTTGTTTCATTGATCTTTTGTATTGTTTTCTTCATGTCAATTTCATTTATTTGTACCCAGGTCTTTATATTTCTTCTACTAATTTTGGGTTTGGTTCACTCTTGATTTTCTAGTTCTTTACAATACATCATTCAGTTGTTTCTTTGAAACTTTCTACTTTTTGGATGTTGGTGCTTATCATTATAAACTTCCCTCTTGCTACTGCTTTTGCTGTTTTCTGTAAGTTTTGGTATGTTGTGTTTCCATTATCATTTGTTTCAAGAAATTTTCCCATTTCCTTCTTAATTTTTTTATTTACTCACTGGCCATTCAGGAGCCTATTATTTAATTTCCACATGTTTGTACAATTTCCAAAATTCCTCTGATTTATAGTTTTATTCCATTTTGGTTAGAGAAGATGCTTGATATTATTTCAAATTTTTAAAAATGTTATCAGACTTTTTTTGTGACCTAACATATGGCCTGTTTTGAGAATTATTCACATGCTGAGAAGAATAATGTGTTCTGCAGCCATTAGATTAAATATACTGTAGATATTTATTATGCTTATTTGGTCTATAGTGTATATTAAGTCATTCCATCAGCAATCACAAGAAAGCTCCAGTAGTTAAGCAATAGTTCTCCCTTATTTATGGTTTTACTTTCCATGGTTTCAGTTACCTATGATCAACTTCAGTCTAAAAATATTAAGCAAATAATTCTAGAAATAAACAGTTTGCAAGTTTTAAACTGTGCTCTGCTCTGAGTAGTACAATAAAATCTCACACCATTCCACTTTATCACACTCAGGATTTCAATCATCTTTTTGTCCAGCATATCCATGCTGTATGTACTACCCACCCATTAGTCACTTAGTATTAGGGTAGTGCAAAAGTAATTGCAGTTTTGGACTGTGAATTTTAAATCATTGTAACTAGGCTCAAACACATCTTTATTAATCAATATAGAAACCGTTACAATCAATATATTTTTTGCCAACAAGAAATGAGTTTGTTTATTCCTGTAGTGTAAAACTTCATGCTTTGGGATTCAACAAACTTTTGGAAATCATTTTCTGCATTCTGCTGGTTGTGGAAGCATTTTTCCTGCAAACAGTTGTCGAGATGCTTGAAGAAGTGGTAGTCAGCTGGCGAGAGGTCAGGTGAATATGGCGGATGAAGCAAGACTTCGTAGCCCAATTCATTCAACTTTTGAAGCATTGGTTGTGTGACATGTGGTCAGGTGTTGTTGTGAAGAATTGTTCTCCTTCTGTTGACCAATGCCAGTTGCAGGCATTGCAGTTTTCAGTGCATCTCATCAATTTGCTGAGCAAACTTCTCAGAGGTAATAGTTTTGCAAGGATTCAGAAAGATGTAGGGGATCAGAGTGGCTGTAGACCACCAAACAGTGACTGTGACCTTTTTGGTGCAAGTATGACTTTGGGACGTGCTTTGGAGCTTTCTCTTGGTCCAACCACTGAGCTGGTCATCACTGGCTGTAGCATAAAATCCACTTTCCATCACATGTCACAATCTTATTGAACAATGGTTTGTTGTTGAAGACGACATTTCAAAATGACAATTTTTTTCTTGTTTTTGATTTTTGGTCAGTTCATGAGGCACCCACTTATCGAGCTTTTTTACCTTTCCGATTTGTCTCAAGTACTGAATAACCATAGAATGGTCAATATTGAGTTCTTCAGCAACTTCTTGTGGAGTTGTAAGAAGATCAGCTTCAACGATTGCTCTCAATTGGTCGTTTTGTCAACTTCTGATGGCTGGCCACTATGCTTATCATCTTTAAGGCTCTCATCTCCTTTGCAAAAGTTCTTGAACCTCACTGCACTGTATGTTCGTTAGCAGTTCCTGGGCCAAATGTGTTGCTGATGTTGCGAGTTGTCTCTGACACTTTATAACCCATTTTTAACTCAAGTAAGAAAATCGCTTGAACCTGCTTTTTTGTCTAACATCATTTCCATAGTCTAAAATAAACATAAAATAAACAGCCAGTAATAAGTCATTAGCAAAAAAGTGAGAAGTGTCCGTTAAAATGATGTATAACATAACCACGTTATTTAAGAATGTATTCTAATATCAAACAGCAAATTCTAACAATGCAAAATCCACAGTTACTCTAAAAGTTCCTAGCCATGGCAAACAGGGATGAATGAAAATGAAGACACAACATAGTAAAATTTATGGGATGCAGCCAAAGTACCTGTCTCAATTATCAGATCAACTGTTGTGGTATTGCAGTGCTTGTCTTCAGGTCACCCTTATTTTACTTAATAATTGCCTCACAGTGTAAGAGTAGTGATGTTAGCATTTTGTTATAATTTTTCTATTTCATTATTAGTTATTGTTGTTTATCTTTCACTGTGCTTAATTTATAAATTAAACTTTATCATGGGTATGTATGTATAGATAAAAACAGTACAGTTAGCCTTATGTATCTGTGGTTCTGCATCTTCATATTCAACCAACTAGTGATAGAAATTACAGTATTTACAAGATGTGGAGTCTGCAGATACAGAGGGCTGACTTCATATCTACAGGTTCTACAGGGCAAACTGAGAAACTTCAGCACCCACAGATTTTCGTATCTGTGGGAAAGTCTTAGAACCAATCCTCTGTGAATACCGAGTGATGACTGTACATATAGGATTTGGTAATGTCTTTAGTTTCAGGAATCTACAGTATGTCTTGAAACGTACCCTTCATGATAGGGAGAACTACTGCACTAATGTTAGAAGAAATACACTTTAAAACATGAAATGCCTTTAGATATAAAGAGGAACTTTTATAATACTAAAATGTTTAATCCATCAAGAAGCTGTAATAATTATAAGCATATACACACCTAAGAACAGAAATAAAAAATGTGTGAAACAAAGGCTGACTGAATTGAGGTTGGAAATATACAATTCAATAGTAATGCCCAGAGACTTCAGTGCCCAACTTTCAATATTAAATAGAACAACTAGAAATAAGATGAACACAGAAATAAAGGACTTGAATAATAATGATACACAAATAAGACCTAACAGACATCTATAGGACTTTCCACTGAACTACAGCAGAACGTATGTTCTTCTCTAATGCACATTAAACATTTTCCAGGATAGAAAAATGCTAGGTCATAATATAAGCCTTAACAAATTTAAAGAAATAAAATAATATAAAGAACGTTCTCTCAATCACAGTGGATTGAAATTGAAAATTAGTAACAGAAATATATTTGAAAAATTTACAAATATGTGAATATTAAACAACACATTATGAAATAACTAATAGTTCAAAGATAGAGTCACAAGGGAAACTTGAAAATACGTTGAGATGAACAAAAATGAAGACACAACATAATAAAATTCGTGGGAGGCAGCAAAACTAGTACTTAGAGGAATATTTAAAGCTAAAAACACCTACATTAAAGAAGAAGAAATATCTCAAAAAAAATGATAACCTTCTACCTTAAGAGATAGGAAAATGAAGAGCAAACTAAAACCAAAACAAGGAGAAGAAAAAGAAATAACCGAGATTACAGCAGAAAATTAATGAAATAAAAAATAGAAACACAATGGAGAAAATTAATAAAACTAAAAGTTGATTATTTGAAAAGATTAAGAAAACTGACAAACCAGTAGCTAGATTTACCAAGAAAAAAGAGAAAATTTAATTGCTAAGGTCATAAATGAAAGAGAAGATATTACTACCAATCTTACATAAATAAAAAGAATTATAAGGTAATTATGTGAATAACTGTATGCTAACAAAATGGGCAATTTAGATAAAATGGACAAATTCCTAGAAAGATGCAAAATACCTAAAATGAATCAAGAAGAAATAGAAATTCTTGGGAGCATCACACACTGAGGTCTGTCGGGGGGAAATAGGGGAGGTACAGCAGGTTTGGGGAGTTGGGGAGAGATAGCATGGGGAGAAATGCCAGATATAGGTGATAGGGAGGAAGGCAGCACATCACACTGCCATGTGTGTACCTATGCAATCTTGCATGTTCTTCACATGTACCCCAAAACCTAAAACACAATAAAAAAAGAAATAGGAATTCTTAAAATATCTATAACAAAGGGATTGAATTAGGTATCTCACAGTTACCATCATACAAAATAGTGAAAGACTGAATGTTTTTTCCCCTAAGATCAGGAACAATCATGTTTGTTTTCATTACTTCTGTTCAATAGTGTACTATGGAGTAGAATAGTACACTATTTGCCTATCTATGGCAAAAGGGAAGAAGAAGAAAAAAATTTACCCCCTAACAGAAAGAAAGCATTAAAACAACCTCTGTTTGAAAACTGTGTGACATTAGGAGTATATAGTCAGTCCTTAGGAATCTCCTAAAAAAATTTTATAACTAATATATGTGTTCAACAAGGTTGCAAGACACATGATATAGGAAAATCAATTGTGTTTCTATATAATATTAATAAACAAGATTAAACTAAGAAAACAATTTCATTTGTTAAGGCATATCGAAATAAATAAATTTAACAAAAGAAGTGCAGTTCTTATATACTTAGAAACCACAAAGTGTCATTGAAGAAATTAAAAACCTAAATCAATGAAAATATATTCTGACACATGCACACATATGTTCATTGCAGCACTGTTTACAATAGCAAAGACTTGGAACCAACCCAAATGCCCATCAATGATAGACTGGAAAAAGAAAATGTAGCACATATACACCATGGAATACTATGCAACCATAAAAAAGATGAGTTCATGTCCTTTGCAGGGACATGGATGAAGCTGGAAACCATCATTCTCAGCAAACTGACACAAGAACAGAAAACCAAACACTGCATGTTCTCACTCATAAGTGGTTGTTGATTAATGAGAACACATGGACACAGGGAGGGGAGCATCACACACCAAGGCCTGTTGGGGGGTGGGAGACCTAGGGGAGGGATAGCAGGGGGTGGGGGGATTGGGGAGAGATAACATAAGGAGAAATACCTAATGTAGATGACAGGGGGATGGATGCAGCAAACCACCATGGCATGTGTATACGTACGTAACAATTCTGCACGATCTGCTCAAGTACCTCAGAACTTAAAGTACAATAATAAAAAAAGAAAATATATTCTGTGCTCACGGATTGGAAAAGCTAATGTTGTTAAGATAGCAATATTCCCCAAATTAATTAGTAGATCAAATACAATCTCTATCAAAATTTCAGTTGCCTCTTCTACAGATATTGACATGTTGATCATAATATTCACATGGAAATTCAAGAGACCCACAGTAACAATGAAGTTGAGAGAATCGCACTTCCTAATTTTAAAACTTACTACAAATCTACAGTAATAAAGACAGCACGGTGCTAGAATAGAGACAGACATAGAGATAAATGGAGTAAAATGGAGAGTACAGAAATAAATCCATACATTTAAGACTAATTGATTTTCAACAAGAGTTTCAAGAAAATGCAATGTGGGAATGAATAGTCTTTTTAATAATTGGTATTGGGACAACTGTATATCTACACCCCTACATCAAACCATGTTAAAATTTAACTTGAAGTGGATCAAAAATTTAAGTGCAAGAGCTAAAAGTATAAAGCTCTTAGTAGAAAACCTAAGTGCAAATCTTCATGTTGTTGAATTAAGATATGAGGTTTTTAAGATATGAGACCAAACACAAGCAACAAAAATAAAATCAATAAATTAGAAAGCATGAAAATGAAACAAAACAAAACAATGCTTTGTGCTTCATAAGACATCATCAAGAAAATGAACAAACAACCGACATTATCAGACATGAGGGAAATGCAATTAAAAATCACAGTGAGATCCAGCTGCACATGCACTAGACTGGCATAATAAAAAGATAACAAGTGTTGGTGAGAACATGGAGAAATTGGAACCTTTATATACTGTTGATGTGAATGTAGAATGATGCCTCTGCTTTTGGAAACAATCAGGCAGTCCCTCAAATGTTTAAACAAGAGTTAACATCTTACAGACAATCCATTCCTAGGTGTATAACCAAGGAAAGTGAAAACATGTCTGTTCAGAAACATGTACAGGAATGACTACAGCAGCACTATTCATAATAGCCAAAAGCTGAAAACAACTCAAACATTCACCAATTGAATGGATAAATAAAATGTGATATAGCTATATAATGCAATATTATTCAGCCAATACAAAGAAATGAAGTGCTGATATATGCTACAACATGAATGAACCTTGGAAAGATTTTGCTAAGTGAAAGAAACCAGACATAAAAGGCCACATATTGTATGATTCCTTTTAGTTGAGATATCTATACTGAGCAAATGCATAGAGATAGGAAATGAATTAGTTGTTGCCAAAGGATGCTGGGTTGTTGAGATGGCGAGTCACTGTTAAAGGGCCTGGGGTTTCTTTCTGGAAAATGACAATATTCTAAAATTTATTTTGGTGATAAATGTAAAATTCTGTGAATATATTAAAATCCACTTAATTGTATGCTTTAAATAAGTTAATTTTGTGGGATATTACATATATTTCCATAAAGCTGTTCAAAACGGATAAAGAATATAAAGTTAGTAACAAAAATGTAAATGTAAATAATAAATGCATAAAAAATTCTGAAATTCACAAATAAACATAAATCGAACAATGTTATTCAATTTTTGATTAATGAATTTAGATCAATCTTGTAGGAGGTCACAAAAGACTTGCCAACAGGATACTAGTCCTTGCTCTGAATTTCAGTATTTGGTTCATGACTTTAATGAAGCCATAAATAACACAAAATGAAACAATTCTCAAATTTAACTATGAAATAAAGCTGAGAGAAATGGATTTTATTGAATTACATTTTATTAAAAAGGTCAATATGCTTCAAATGATGGTCCGCCATTGATATAATGTGAAGAAAATAAAATCTAAGTGCTGTTCTCAGACCACAGTATTAACTGTAGGCATAAAGTATGAAGCGGGAATAGCTTGATACCTAAAGGTTTTTGCTTACTGTAAGTACAATATGCTATTACAGTGACATGTGAATGCAAAAAATTAAAAATACACACAGTCACAGAGGCCTGCACAACTTTAGGGTACTTTATTAATGTCTAATATTCTAAATAAGTGGAAGAAAGAACAGTGTCATAATACTCTCTAGTGGGAAAACCACACCTTCTACATTATATTCAGCTCTGGGCATCAAGTTTCAAGAGAGACAAAGACAAACTGGAACCTATCCAGGACTGATGACAAGAATGGAAAAGCTTTCTGGAAATGTAAGGAATGGTTGTGGGAACTGAAGATATTTAGCCTGGGGGAGAAAACAGGGAAGAATAGTGTTCTCCAAATATTTGAAGGGCTGCCATATGGAAAAGGAATTGCATTTGTTTTTTGTGTGGCTTCAGAGGGATGAACTAAAACCAACAAGTAGAATTTTCCCGATACATTTTGACTCAGTATAATAATGGCTGATGTGTGACATCATAAATTCCATTTCAGCGGAAGTTTTAAAGCAGAGGCTATAAGCCTACCCTTCAAGGATATTGTAGGGTGAGTTCCTGCATGGGATAAAAGTTGTTCTAAAAGATGGAAAACAGTGTTTGTGAAACTTCAGAACAAGTCCCATAGAAAGAAAATCTCAGGGATGGGGCCTGTCATCATATCTTCTTAATAGCATAAGTTAATCTAATACAAGTGGCTTACAGCCCCACTTGGAGAAACATGATTTATTATCAAATAATAATATGAAAAATTCTTTTTTTTCTGAAGTGAAAAGAGGAAATCAGCTGACGTACAGAGATCGGCAAAATTTCAGTCAGTCTGAAGTTGTCTATTAACTAAAAACATTTAAAAATTACTCTTCTAGTAATGTCAACCTAACCCGTGAAAAAATGGCATAACTCAGTAAAAATTTCATTGGTTTTCATTAGAGGCCAGATAAGAATGCAAAACATTGTGTGCAATTTTTAAATGATAATCATTTCTGATATTTTTTTTTGTGGAGTGGGGGGCTTTACTAGCAACATTGATCAAGAGCAAATGGCTATGTTGTTTAATATCCTGAAAATCCTCAATTTATTTTGCACTTCTTCCATATTCAAGATATGTTCTTTGTAAAAAGGGTCTTTGGCATAACCAGCATTTTTTGAATTATTATAGAACAAATGACTACTGGCAGGTAAGTTATTAAGAAGAAATTAAGTGTTACCAGAAAATTTAAAATGCTCTTTTGGTTTTCCTTACTCTAAATTTGCAATAGAAAAGCAATTAAGAAACTGAAAATGAAACTTGAATACTAACATGTTACTTATTCTCATGAAATTTGGAAAAACTCATTCTTCATTTCCCTGCATATACATTCTTATCACCGTTAGAGCTCAAATCAAGGGAGAAACAGAAAACTTGATTAATGTCAAGGAAAAGAAATAGTCTAAAATGAAGTTAGTTTTGTCTTTCTGTGCATGTAATTATTTGGGCACTTAACATCATTTTTGTCTGTACTTACTATTTTGTACTAGCTATAAATAAGAGCCATTTATTATGAGTCCCTTCTTCCATGTGCTTTCACAGGCACTCACCTGCCCAAAAAAACCCACCTGCCCAAAGGAACCCACCTGCCCAATACTCTTGAAGTCAATTTTTCCTATGTCTATGTTGTGTCTCAGTCCCTTAGAGTTCGGCTAAGTGCTGGGTGATTACTAATATAATACATGAATGTGTAAATAATTTCTGAATGCGTTATCCCAAAAAGAGTGAGCAATGGGTAGATTTTTTGACTATGTGGTAAGTCAATGGAATAAATAATTTCAAGTAATCAGATTCCGTTAGTGCTTCTCAAATCACCCTATCTTCTGCCCCCATTGCCTGATCTATTAACTATTTGATGAGTCGGATCTTTTTTCTCTCTTGGGAACATGTCCTTCCCTATGCTCAGCACCTTGACACCTGGATTCTGTGAGAGCATTTCTGTGATTTTAAGAAAGTGCCATGAATTCTCTCAAACTCTGAATACTTACTATAATTCTTTTGCTCACTTACTTACCAAAAAATGTCTTCCCCAAGAGTATGAAAAGGAATATTGGGCACCAACCCTGTGACTGCGTGATCTTTCCTCAAATTGGTTTTGGACCACTGAATTAATGTAGCAACTGAAGCCAGACTCTTTCTCTAGAGTCATCAACAGTTCAAAAAGGGATCAATCTACACCCAGAGCAGAGCAACTGAACAGTTGCAAGAGAAAATTCCTACCCAAGAGAATGATATAGAATGTGTCATTTTTTTTGGATGATCTTTTATAGGGTGATCAAGAGGCTTTCATTTAGCAAATACATTTGCTCACTCAGTTTTGGAGAGTCGCCCTTCATTTATTCTTTCCCTTTGGAAGTACTTTCGAGTGCAAATTACTGCTATCAGAAGCCTTGATCTGAGAGGCTATTATTCTCCTTGCTCAGATTAAATTAATTTTGAACAGTTTAATGCAGCATGTCCAAGCTGCAAGTCCAAGTGGTGTCAAATCTATTTCTCTGCTTTTTTAAGCTACACCTTCAAGGGCAGTATGATTCATGGTGAATGTGTTCTTCTAATGTCTCGCTAAGCGTTATTATTTTCTTTCATTTGCAAGTCATGAGGCTACAAATGTTAACCGTTCTCCTCCTAACATTGTATAAAGAATGCATGATTTAAGCCAGGCTGATTTTCCAAAAGAGTGCTTATTACATTTACTTGCTTTACAAATGAAATAAAGAAAAATACCCTGGATCAAAGCAAGAAGTTTAAAAACCTAATGAAACATTAGAAACAGAAGTGCTTTGAGAAGCGCTGCAACATCACCACTGTCGTGTTTAAAAGGAATTATCTTGATCTAGGCTTATGTAATAAAATAAAGGGGTTTTAATGATTGGCTATATAATTCTGTGTGTTTTTGCAGACTTGCAAAAATATATATATACATAAATCTACTTATCTTCCTTCTTCCAGTTCAGGCAATCTACTGTCTCACCAGTATTCACTTTATCTAATGTGTCACTGAAATGTAGTAATGAAGTTTTCTCTGTGTTATTGTAGAGCAAACACTCAAAAGGATACTAATCGATTAATGACAGAGTAGAAGATGTACTTTAAGCAGTTAGAGGTTTCAAAAACCTATCAACCTGTGTCTATATAAAGTACTTAAATTGTACAGTCCAGGACAGTCTTTTCTACAGCTCTAATCACCAGTTCTATAGATTAAACAAATTAATGTTTTTACAGGTCTTGTATGAAGATTGATGAAAATACTATATTGCAATTTTCTTTTGGAGTAACAAAGAGGCACAGATCAAGGACATTTTCCTTTCAAAAGCTAGATAAGCACATTGCTCTTGTCATACTATTTGTTTTTTTAACAGATGAAATAGACTTACGTTAACTTATTGACAAAATAGAAATGAATAACTGTTATTCACAGTATAAAAGATAAACGTAATAATATAGTTTGATGACAATGTTGCTAAGAACCCTTGAGTCCTTTATTAGTATCAAAACACAAGAATATGTGACCCATGAAGACTTTACCTGGGATTCGGGCACCCATGTGAAGAAAGATAATATAGTATTTAATAATGGGCATAAAATAATAAAAAGACCCTACAGGAGATAGGATGTGGGACAGGCAGAAGAGGAACTAGAGGGGCTGTCATATGAGTATAGAACAGAGAGAACTGAAAGGCATATCTTAGAAGATAAATAAAAGGAGACAAACTGTGTATAAATAGACTTGTTCAATAAATGCTAGAACGTCAGAGTTCATGGGCATTCTTAGAAGTTGGAAGACAATAGCAGTTATCATATTGGAAGTGACTGTGCTTGAATCTCAGTTTCACCAATTCTTAGCTGTATTATCTTGGGCAAATTATTTAAATACTCAGTACCTCAGTTTTCTTATTTGCGTAGAGAAAGTAATCATAATAAGGGCTACCTCATAAGTTTGTTCTGAATATTAAATGATTTAAGAAATGTAAGGTGCTTAGCACAATGTATAGCATATGGTAATCACAATGTAAATGTTATTGTTTTAAATGAAAGTGTGACTGAATGCAAAATGGTAATCAATGTATTCAATTTAGTTATCCTACAAGGTGGTAGAAAAAAAACTATAAATATCTTCCATAAAAGTTTAGATTAAAGAATGAAACCTCCATCATGGATTATTAAAACCAAGAATGTTAGGGTAAGTCCCTGAGTTCTGATGTTGATGTCAAGAACAGCCAAGTTTTTTGCAAGTATATGTCTAGGCTTTCTAGAACTTTATGTAGCATGATAGAAGTTCTTTATGGTATAATGTAAATTGAATTATGCAAGTAGTCAGAAAACCTAGATTTCTGTACTGACTTTGACATTTAAAAGTTATAATTTTAGGAAGCTTGTTCAAGTTTTAAATTCCTTAAATGCAAAATCAGAATAATTATACCTTCCTCCCTCACAGAGTGTTGTTGTGAAAGTTAAATCAAATAAATACATATGTGAAAGGGTTGTGCAGATGATGAAATACTCTACAGAGACAAGGCATTATTCTTATATTCTATCACAGAATCTTATAAAATAAATGGAACTTTCTGGGTGATCTGACTTCTATTTGCTTACTCAATCTGGTTAAGCATTTTGCAGTTCTTATCTTACTGTACTTCTTTGCAGAACTTGACTGTTCACCATTCACTTCTTGAAATTCTTCTATCAGCTGTTCCTGGACACTATTTTTTGCTGCTTCCCTTTATATCTTTCTTAATATCCCTTCTTAGTCTGTTTCCATCACTCCACTTGCTCTATTCACTCTCCATGTTTTAACTTTGTTTTTTCATTTTACACTTTGTTCTTAGGTGATAGCAAACCAATCCTCCTTATACCCATTATTCAGTGTCTTCTGGATAATTAGAATTAATAGCATGTGAAAACGAGGAGATTTATCATAAAAAATTTGTTTATGTGATTATGGAGGCTGTCAAGTTCAAATTCTACAGGATGGGACAGCGGACAGGCGAGTCAATGCTGCAGTTCCAGTCTGAAGGCTATCTGCTGTAGAACCAGGAGGAGCTGGGGTTGCAGAATAGGTCTAAAGGAAGTCTGTTGGTGAATTCTATCTTGCCCAGAGGAGGCTGGTCATTATGTTCTATTCAGGCCTTCAACTGAATGAGATACGCCCACATTATAGAGGTCATTTTACTTTACTCAATATCTACCAATGTAAATGCTCACCTCATCCAAAAACATCCTCAAAGAATAATGTTTAACCAAATCTGGGCACCCTGTGGCCCAGCCAAGGTGACAAATAAAATTAACTATCATGTTTTACCATAGCATGACTCTTGAATCAGTACCTCTGGGGCTGATGACCTCTTTTCCTTGAGACTTATATTACTGTTTCTATCTGGGTATGTCCATTTGCGTGTCCTTTAGGCACATAAAATTGTTCAAAAGTGAACTGAGTGTTTCCCTCCCTCTATCCATCCCCCTGCTCTCTTGAATCCTTTTTTTCATATTCTCATTTTTAGGTAATAATTCAGAAATCCTAGAGTCATTCTTGACTTCCCCATTTCCCTAACAAATATAGAATTAGTCAACAGTGGCTTTAGATTTTACCTCCTACGTCATTTTCAGAGTTGTCTCTACCTTTCCATATTTATATTTACTTCCTCAATTCAAAGTTTCAAAATCTGAATTATTGTAGCTGTATACTAATTTGTCATTGTCACTGGTGTTTATCCTCTCTAATCTTTATCATATTGTTATAATAAAATTTGGTTATGCCGTTTCTTTACTTAAATTTGCTCAATCCATCCTCATTCTTAATAGGATACCGTATAAAAGTTTTGACTTTCTACATAAGGCTTCTGTGATTAAACTAAGCTGAGTGACTGCTACTTCTTAACCAATAACAGTTTTATCTTTACTCTCATTTGTGTTTCCTATATGTAAAATTTATTAAGATGCTCAGTCATAGAATTGTCATCATTTTTTGACAACACTCAATCCAAAGCAGGCCCTGTTTCCTTAGACCTTACACACTATTACCTAACCAAAGCCCAAATCTTATTTAAAAATTTCTTCTTAATAGCTTCTTACCAAAGACACCACAATGAGTAATAAATCCAAGCTGTTGAATTATAGTTTTTGTTGTCTTTGGCTGAAGGGTATTAGCAATACAATAAATGTATTACTGAAGATGAAATTTAATTCTAGTTAAAATTTGCTTAAAAGATATATAATTTAGAATGAATCCTTTCTTGAAATGAGGGGTCACTGATCGACTGATGAGTCATATAAACCTGTTTGTATTTGTTAAATTTGCATAAGGTAAGGCCATTCTTATCTTTGAAATTCTGTGCAATACATGGCTGGCAAAGACAATCTTAAAAATTTTTTCATTTTTTTAGACCCGTTGCAATGATATTACTTTTACAAGGAAAATAGGAAGACTCAGTGAAAGGGTTATATGTGTCTCTCTCTCCTAGGACAACAAATCAAATATAACACAAAATACAAATCAAACACTGGATCTGTCAAAATGAGATGAATATAGTGATTCTCAATGCAACTAATATTATTCTTTCAAAAGAAGATAATTCACTTCAAAAATTCATTCAAAAAACCGAAGCCTTTATATATAGGATATACTGCTTCACTTTTATTTTTAAAGTGGTATATAACCTTCTTGGTTTATTGTCATGAACTATGCTAGATTATAAGATTTGTAATACGTTTTCTGCTATATGTTACAAGTTTTTTAGCTGATAAATTACTGGTAGAATTAGTGTACTCTACATTAATTAAATCACTCTGATAAGAGCTATGTATCATTAATTCTATTTAGGTTTACATTTGTATTAATACACTAAATATATTTTAAGGCAAATATTTCCCCCCAAAATTCAATTAATAGACTCACTTACACCAGCCCACAAAAGCCAAACTGCTTAATTCTGGCCAAGAAATGCCTAGTAATAGTGAACCAAATTGATCCCGTAGTCTTAGTTCCAGTGAACTTTTTGGGGAGCAATTAGCCTGTGCAAAAAGTGCAACTCTCCACGATTGGATATAGTTTAAAATATCTTTAAAAAAAATTATGGTAGAGAGCACATAACATAAAATTTAGCATCTTCACAATTTTTAACTGCACACTTCAGTCACGTTAAGAACAATCACAATGTTGTATAATAGATCTCCAGATCTTTTTAATGCTGCAAAACTGAAACTCTATATCCACTAAACAAAAACTTACAGTTTTTCCCTCTCCCTGCCTTACATAATCACCAGTCTACTTTCTCTTTCTATGAACTTGACTGCTTTAGATACCACATATGTTTGGATTTATACAGCATTAGACTTTTGTGACTGGCTTATTTTATTGGGAATAATGTCCCCAAATTTAATCCATGTTATAGTCTTAGACCAGAGTTCTTTTCTTTTTAAGACTGAATAATATTCCATAGTATACATACAACACATTGTGTTTATCCATTCGATAACTGATAGACATAAGGGTTGCTTCCACCTCTTGACTATTGTAAATAATAATGCTATTAACATGGGTGTGAAATATCTCTTTTGGGTGTTGTTTCAATTCTTTTGTATATATACCTAGAAGTGGAATATCTGTATCATATGGTAGCTCTATTTTTAGGTTTTTGATGAATGGCTATAGTTTTCAGTGTGACAAGACTGAAAGAGTCAAATATATAATGCAACTCTTAGTATATTTTTAATATCAATTTCTTTATGCCTTTGACATTCTAAGAATAAAACTGTATTTCTTCTGCATACATTATAGAAGCCATACTTTTTTTTTCTTTTTCTCAATTTTTTTCCTTCCAGAAAATAACAATGCCTTCTATATTCAATGCCTTTCACATTCAAAGGTGTGGGTCTTACCAGTAAAAATTTTTACTGGGTGTTCTGCTGTTGTGGATGATGATGATAATGATGATGGTGTGTGTGTGTGCGCGCGCGTGTGTGTGCTTCTGCTTGAACTGTTTCCTAAAAATGATGAAATTACATTTCTTTCCTTTTCAGCCCCTCAAATCTAACCACATTATTTTAAATTATTTAAATAATATAAATCATTTCTTAAAACATAGCCCCCACTGGTTTTATTATTCTTTTTCTTTTAATTATTTTGTGAGTGCATAGTAGGTGTAAATGTTTATGAGGTACATGAGATGTTTTGATACAGGCATGCAATATGAAATAAGCATATCATGGAGAATAGGGTATACATCCACTCAAACATTTATCCTTTGACTTACAAATAATCTAGTTGCATTATTTTAAAATGTAAAATCAAGTTATTATTCACTATAGTCACCCTATTGTGCTATCAAATAGTAGGTCTCATCATTCTTTCTATTTTTTTATACTAATTAACCATTGCCACATCCCCCCCGAACCACACACTACCCTTCCCAGCTTTTGGTAACCATTCTTCTATTCTCTATGGCCATGGGTTCAATTAATTTGATTTTTAGATTCCACAAATAAGTGAGAACATGCAATTTTTGCTTTTTGGTGCCCTACTTATTTAATTTAACATAATGATCTCCAAATTCCTCCATATCGTTACAAATGACAGGATATTATTCTTTTTTATGGCTGAATAATACTTCATGGTATATATGTACTGCATTTTCTTTATCCATTCATCTGTTGATGGACACTTAGGTTGCTTCCAATTGTAAACAATGTGGCAATAAACACAGAAGTGCAGATATGTCTTTGATAAACTGACTTCCTTTACTTGGGGTATATACCCAGCAGTGAGATTGTTGGATCATACAGTAGCTCAATTTTCAGTTTTCTGAGGAATCTTTAAACTGTTCTCCACAGTGGTTGTACTAATTTACATTTCCATCAACCGTGTAATAAAGTTAGCTTTTCTCCACATCATTGCCAGGATTTGTTATTGCCTGTCTTTGTATATAAGCCATTTTAACTGAGATGAGATCATGTCTCATTGTAGTTTTGATTTGCATTCATCTGATGATCAGTGATGTTGGGTGCCTTTTCATATGTCTGTTTGCCATTTCTATGTCTTCTTTTGAGAAATGTCTATTCAAATCTTTTGCCCATCTTTTGATGGGATTATTAGTTTCTTTGGGAGTTGTTTGAGCTTCTTATCTATTTGGGTTATTAATTCCTTGTCAGATGGATATTTTGCAAATATTTTCTCCCATTCTGTGGGTTGTCTCTTCCCTTTGTTGATTGTATCCTTTGCTGCACAGAAGCTTTTTAACTTGATGCAATCTCAATTTGTCCATATTTTCTTTGGATGTCTGTGTTTATGGGTTTGCTCAAGAAGCCTTTGCCCAGACCAATGTCTTGGAGATTTTCCCCAAATTTTCTTGCAGTAGTTTCATAGTTTGAGATCTTAGATTTAAATCTTTAGTCCATTTTGATTCTATTTTTGTATAATGTGAGAGACAGGTGTCTAGTCTCATTCTTTGAATATGGATATCCCGTTTTCCCAGAATCATTTATTGAAGAAACTGTCTTTTCTCTAGTGTTTGTTCTTGGCACCTTTTGTCAAAAATGAGTTCACTGTAGGTGTGTGCAATTATTTCTGGGTTTTTCCATTCTGTTCTATTGGTCTGTGTGTCTGTTTATAAGCCAATGCCATGCTGTTTTGTTTATTATAGCTCTGTAGTATAATTTGAAGTCAGGTACTGTGATTCCTCCAGTTTTGTTCTTTTTGCTTAGGATAGTGTTGGCTATTCTGGGTCTCTTGTGGTACCACATAAATTTTAGAATTGTTTTTTCTACTTTTGTGAAGAATGTCATTGGTATTTTGATAGGGATTGCAATGAGTTTGTAGATTGCTTTTAGTAGAATAGACATTTATATTTTATTGTATTGACTATGTCTTGAAAATTTGCTATAGTTATTACTACTACTACTACTACTACTATTATTATTATTATTTTGAGACAGAGTCTTGCTCTGTCACCCAGGCTGGATGTGGTGGTGCGATCTCAGCTCACTGCAAACTCTGCCTCCCAGGTTCAATCAATTTTTCCTGCCTCAGCTCCCAAGTAGCTGGGTCTACAGTCACCCACCACCATGCCTGGCTAATTTTTGTATTTTTTAGTAGAGACGGGGTTTCTCCAAATTATCCAGGCTGTTCTTGAATTCCTGACCTCAGGTGATTCACCCACTTCAGCCTCCAAAAGTGCTGGGATTACAGGCATGAGCAACGGTGCCCAGACTATAGTTACTATTTTTGATTGGTACATCATTTAATCTTTCTATGGAGGATATGAGTAGTTTACATACCATGATGACACTGTTATAATAGTTTGTGGTTTTCTGTGTAGTCACTGTTACCAGTGAGTTTTATACCTTCACATGAGTATTTATTGCTTATTAACATCATTTTCTTTCTGCTTGAAGTACTCTGTATAGCATTTCGTATAGGACAGGTCTGGTATTGATTAAATCCCTCGGTTTTGGTTAGTTTGGGAAAGTCTTTTATTTCTCCTTCATGTCGAAGGATATTTTCTTCAGATACACTATTCTAGGGTAATTTTTTTCCTTCAGCATTTTAAATATGTCATACCTCGCTTGGCCTGTAAGGTTTCCATTGAAAAGCCTGCTGCCAGATGTATTGGAGCTTCATCGCATGGTATTTATTTATTTTATCTTGCTGTTTTTAGAATTCTTTCTTTATCCTTGACCTTTGGGAGTTTGATTATTAAATGCCTTGAGGTACTCTTCTTTGGGGTAGATCTGTTTGGTGTTCAATAACCTGCTTGTACTTAGATGTTGATGTCTTTCTCTAGGTTTGGGAGATTCTCTGTTATTATCCCTTTGAATAAACTTTCTCCCACCTATCTCTTTCTCTACCTCCTTTTTAATGCCAACAAGTCTTAGATTTGCCTCTTTGAGGCTATTTTCTTGATTATGAAGGCATGCTTCATTGTTTTTTAGTCTTTATTCTTTTTTTCTCCTCTGGCTGTGTATTTTCCATTAGCCTGTACTTTCCATTCAAGCTCACAAATTCTTTCTTCTGCTCGATCAATTCTACTGTTGAGGACTCCATGCATTCTTCAGTATGTGACTTAAATTTTTCAGCTCCAAAATTTCTACTTCATTATTTTGAGTTATTTTAATTTCTTTGTTAAATTTATGTGATAGAAATCTGAATTCTTTCTGTGTATTATCTTGAATTTCTTTGAGTTTCCTCAAAACAGGTATTTTGAATTCTCTGTCTGAAAGGCCATATATCTCTGTATTTTCAGGATTTGTCCCTGGTGCCTTATTTAGTTCATTTGGTGAGATGAAGTTTTCCTGGATGGTGTTGATGCTAATAGATGTTCTTCAGTGTCTGGGCACTGAAGAGTTGGATATTTATTGTAGTCTTCACTGTCTAGACTCATTTGTAGTCATCCTTCTTGGGAAGGCTTTTCAGATATTTGAAAGTACTTGGGTGTTGTTATCTATGCTGTGTTTGTTTTAAGGTTAGCCCAAGCCCAGTAATGTTGTGATTCCTACAGACTCATAGAGGTCTTGGACAAGATCTGTGAGAATTCTCTGCATTACCAGGTGGAAACTCGTGTTCCCTTCCCTTATTTCTCCTAAATATGCAGAGTTTCTCTCTCTGTTCTGAGCTTCCTAAAGCTGTAGTGGTGTGACACAAGCATCCCTGTAGCCACCACCACTATGACAGGCCTGAAGCCAGCACAGCACTGGGTCTCAGCCAAGGCCTGCTGTAATCTGTCCCTGGATACTGCCTATGTTTGCTCAAGGACCTGGGGTCTACAATCATCAGGTGACATAACCAGCCAGGCGTGTGTCCTTTCCTTCAAGATGGCAAGGTTCCCCAAACCCGGGTGGATCCAGAAGTGTTTTCTGAGAGTCAGAGTCTAGAGTCAAAGACCTTAGAAGTCTACCTTGTGTTCTATTATATTGTGGCTGAGCTGCCACTCAGCCTACATGATGCAGTCCTTCCCACTCTTCCCTCCCCTTTTCAAAGGCAGAGGAGCCTCACCTTGTAGCCACCACTACACCAGGCCGTGAGGAGTACTGCCAGCCTACCACAGATATTCTCTTAGGATCCCAGGTCTCTTCAATCAGCTTGTGGCGAATGTTGCATGGCCTGGGACTCACCTGTCAGGGCAGTGGGCTCCGCTCTGGCCCAGAGAAGGTCCAGAAATCCTGTTCAAGAGTCAAGTTCTGAAACTGGAGTCCTCAAGTGCCCACTTGGTCCTCAGACTCCCTGTGGCTGTGCTGGTACTTAAGACGAGCAAAGTCCCCTTTGCTTTTCCTTCTACTTTTCTCAAGTAGGAGCTTTGTCCTGTAGCCACCACAGTTAAGAATGTCCTGAGTCTTACCTGAAGCCAGCAAGTCTCAGAGGTTCACCCAAGGCCTTTGATGTAAGACCTGAATACCAGAGCTGGTTATTTAGGGCCCAAGGGCTCTTCAGTCAGCAGGTGATGAATGCTGCCAAGACTGAGTCTTGTCTTCCAGGAAGTAGGTTTCCTTCTGGCTCGCTATGTAGCTATAAATGTTTTCTAGGAGCTAGGGCCTGGAACAGGAGCCCCGCAACTCTGACACATTCCCTATTCTGTTGTGGCTGAACTGGTATCCTAGATGCAAGACAAAGTCCTCCCCACTATTCCCAGTTCTCTCCTCAAATGTAAGAAAGGAGTCTCTTTTGAAGCCGTGAGCTTTGCAGCCAGGGTTGGGAAAGGCAATTCCAGCATTTTTTTGGCTTTCCCAGCTGTCACGTGCCGCCCCCTAATTTGCTATCTCTGGGCCTAATTCAGCACTAGAATTTGCTTATGAGTTGCACTCCTTATGGCCTAGACTGCTTTTCAAGTTTACTTGGAGACACAGAGTGCTGTAGATTGAGGTGGTGGGGTTTGTGGGAACTCAAGTTCCACTGCTAGGATCAAGGATTCTCCTCTGGCTAGGGATGGTTTAAATATTCCATCCATGGATTTGCATCAGCTGAGTTTTTTCTGGTTTTTCTTTCTGCTCTGACAGAACAGCACTGAGTATATTGCCTCATGATTGCTTTGTTGTCCCTTTCCCAGTCCCCAGAGAGGCTCTCCACAACAAGAGGCTGCTGTGGAGGATAGGAGAGAGGTGGTGTTGGTAATTCCAAATTTATTTTTAAACTCTTCAGTGTATCTTTCATAAATATGAAGTTGAAACCAGGCACTGACTGCTCACATAATTTTTAGTTCTTATGAGGGTTCTTTTCTGTGTAGATAGTTGTTAACTTGGTGTGCTTTTTGGGGGTGGGAAAGATGATTGATGGAGCTTTCTATTTTGCCATCTTGCTCCACCCTCTCTCCTGAAATCCACTGTTTCTGCTTATCATCATTAAACATGAAGGTGTGTGTTGGTTTGAAATAAATAATTGTATATTTCATTAATGAAATAGTTTCCTCCTTATTAACTAAAAAATTTTAAAATCAGGAATGCCAATTTGCAGGTTATTCTCTATTGCTTTTATTTAACAATCTTCTCCAAGCTGGGTTTTCTGATCTCAGATTATTTTCGATTTGCAAATACTTGCTTTGGCTTTATACATGCAATGCTGTCTATAATCTCTTTGAAAATATGAATTAGATGCTTTATATTTTTCATCAAAAGACTAGAAGCAACACTTTTTGTTTGATTCTTCAACTGGTACCTTTCTTTAAATCTGCAGTATGTCTTCATAAATCCAGCCATATTTGTGTATTTTCTTACGTAGAATTAATATACAGTCGTGCTAGCTTTTGCTTGTTGTGTCCACTTAACCTCTTTTTCACACCACATGCTCACCTTGGAGGGATATAACTTGTTAGGAAGAATTGTTCCACATTAGCTTTCTGCATCTTGTCTTCACTTGCTCTCAGTGAGTTAGGAGTATTAAAAGAGGTAGGTCAGGGTCTTCTCCATTTGCTTCCCAGGCTTGTCAAACTTTCTGAATGGGCATGTTCTTAAGGTTGTTAACATACCTATCTAGAATTTGTATTCTACCTTTGCTGTATTTCAGCACCATTAAAGGTTTTAATCTATTTTTATATTTTGTAATTTATTTCTACAGGTATGTGAAAGGGAAGGAAGTTAATACTTATGATTGTGTCATCAATTTACCTATAATTTCTTATTTTTATACTTTTTAATCCATAGAACCAATACAATGACCTTTATAATAAATAGAATCTTCCACTTTGCTTTATCTTTACAAGTCAGTATTTAGTATTTGTAACCTTCTTTTTTTTTTTTTTTTTTTTTTGTTGGAATTTTGCTCTTGTTGCCTAGGCTGGAGTGCAATGGCGCAATCTCGGCTCGCCACAACCTCTGCCTCCCAGGTTCAAGCCATTCTCCTGCCTCAGCCTCCTGAGTAGCTGGGACTACAGGCATGTGCCACCATGCCTGGCTAATTTTATATTTTTAGTAGAGACAGAGCTTCTCCATGTTGGTCAGGCTGGTCTCAAACTCCCGACCTCAGGTGATCTGCCCACCTCTGCCTCCCAAGCTGCTGAGATTACAGGCATGAGCCATCACTGCTGGCCCTTATTTGTGACATTTTATAAGTCTTTGCCAAGTACACTCACTCAATGTCTACATCGTTCTATTATTCAGTAATAATTATTGCTTCGTTTTATTTCTGCTTATTTTTGGTTAAGTGTAAACAAACATTAATATCATTTGTAGAAAAACGTATTTTGTGAAAAATGAATTGAAATTTACTGTGAATAATGTGTGAATTTGTAAACGAAGCTCTTTTCTATGTACATTACCAAGTCCAATAAATGTTATGCTCACCAGTAAACATGATTAATTTCTATCAAAAACATATTAGAGTTGATATATATAAATATTAACACAATTTATTTCAATGTGCACTGGAAATCATTTGGCTAATGCATATTGTTTTTGTTACACAATCAACCAAATCCACTGCTTTCAAACAAATAAGATAGAATAGTGATATAGGTGACTATTATCTGTGTTTAAAGAATTACATTGGATATGTATTTATATTAAAACAAGTTTAATATCCCATCTGAAGGCATAGCAATAGCTTACAAAAATAACTTTGGGTTCCACTTCAATATTTTTTAATTCAGTGTACAACATAATCATTCTATGTTGCATGATTGTAAATAGGACTGATGTGTTTATTGACCTTTACTAAAAAATATTTGATATTTTTTCTAGTAATGTTGCAGTTCTTTAGAATATATCATGGTACTGGCCGAGGATGGTCTTGAACTCCTGGCCTTAAGTGATCCTCCTGCCTTAGTCTCCAAAAGCACTGGGATTATAAGTGTGAACCATTGTGCCTGGCCTTGTAACATGTGTTTTAATGTAATCTACCTCTTAATATACATTTGATTTTCAAGCTAATCATGCTTGGTGTCACTTAAAAGGTTGACAAATCGTGCTTTGTTTCATAACTAATATATAATATAAAAGAGGAGGAGAGAAATCATGGCAGATGGGAGGCAGGACCAGATTGCAGCTCTCACTCAGAAGGACAGAACAGTGTGTGGAGGCTCACATTGTGAACTTTTGCTCGAGAGCATCTGCAGGAATACATTAGAAAAGCCAGGAGAAGCCACAGACCCTCTGAAGGAAATAAATTGCTCCTGAAGGACCCAGGAAACACCCCAGATACTGTGAGTACCTAAACTGTGGAAGTGGAAAAGAGATCACCTGCCCCCAAACACCCCTCCGCCCAAACTGGGGAACCTGAAGGTCTAGATTACAGAAGATTCTGACCTTACCTGGAGCTCAATTCAGAGAGCTGAGCAAAATACAGGCATAGAGAAAGCAGCAGGACAATTCCTGTGGGGTCACTGGGTCCCCGAGCAAGCCATTTTTGCCTTGCCTCACAAGGGTCCTTGAGAAGGGCTGCCAGAAGCACTGGAAACAGGGATAAGGAAACCTCCAGCTGAACTTTGTAACAATTTGAACCAATTGAGAAGCCTCTGGGCCAGAACTCAAGAGATGGTATGAATTCAGTGTGCAGACTCTATAGGTGGCGGAAGAAGGAAAGCCCTACTTACTTTCACAACTAGGAGGCAAGTAGCCTCAGAGAAGTTCTCAGCCCTGCTTGCCCACTGCCTGGAAACACACTGGGTGCTGTTGACAGGGGAGGTGGGCATAGTGGGAGTGAGACTGGCCCTTTGGGTTGTATGGAGCTAGGTTAGACCTGTGACTGCTGGCTTTCTCCCACTTCCCTGACAACCTGCATGATACAGTAGAGGCAGCCATAGTCTTCCTAGAAGCATAACTCTATTGACCTGGGAACCTCAGGCCCATCCCCCACAGCAGCCACAGCAAGACCTCCCCACATAGAATCTGAGCTCAGACACACCTAGCCACCCTGCCCCCACCTAATGGTCATTCCCCACCCACCCTGGTAACTAAAGACAAAGGACATATATTCTTGGGAATGCTGGGACCCCACCCACCATCTGCTCCTCCCCATACTAGCACAGTTGATGCTCTCTTGAAAGCGCCACCTCCTGGCAGGAGGCCAATCAGCACAGAAATAGTGCACTAGTCAACCAAAGCTAAGGACCCTCACAGAGTCCATTTCACCCTTTTGTCATCGGAGCAAGTGCTGGTGTTCATGGCTGAGAGACACACAGACAGTTCACATCACAGAACTCTGTGCAGACAACCCCTAGCACCAGCCCAGAGCCTGGGAGGCTTGTTAGGTGGCTAGATCCAGAAAAAAGATCATCACCACAGACTGACTCTCAGGAAGCCACATCCCTAGGAAAAGGGGGAGAGTACTACATCAAGGCAACACATGTAGGACTAAAGAAACTGAAAAACAACCTTGAATCCTAGACCTTCCCTCTGACAGACCCTACCCAAATGAGAAGGAACCAGAAAATCAACTCTGGTAATATGAAAAACAAAATTTTTTAATATCCACCCCTCCAAAAAATAATACTAGCTCACCAGCGATGGATCTAAACCAAGAATAAATCCCTGATTTACCTGAAAAAGAATTCAGAAAGTTAGTTATTATGCTAATTAGGGAGGCACCAGAGAAAGGTGAAACCCAATGTAAGAACATCAAAAAATAATACAAGAAGTGAAGGGAGAAATAGTCAATGAAACAGGAAGCATAAATAAAAAAAAACAATCAAAACTTCAGGAAATAATGGACACACTTATAGAAATGCAAAATGCTCTAGTAAGTCTCAACAATAGAACCAAGCCAAAGAAAGAAGTTCACAGCTCAAATACAAGGTTTTTGAATTAACCCAATCCAACAAAGACAAAGAATAAAGAATATCAAAATATGAACAAAGCCTCCAAGAAGCCTGGGATTATTTTATACAGCCAAACTTAAGAATAATCAGCATTCCTGAGGAAGAAGAGAAATCTAAAACTTTGGAATATATTTGGAGGAATAATCGACGAAAACTTCCCTGGCCTTACTAGAGAACTAGACATCCAAATAGAAGAAGCTGAAAGAACACCTGGGAAATTCATCACAAAAAGATCATTGCCTAGGCACATTGTCATCAGGTTATCTAAAGTTAAGATGAAGGAAAAAATCTTAAGAGCTATGAGGCAAAAACACCAGGTAACATATAAAGCAAAACTTATCAGATTAACAGCAAATTCCTTTTCTTGGTGTGTCCTTTCCTGGTTTTGGTATCAGAGTGAGACTAGCTTCCTAGAATGATTTAGGGAGGGTTCCCTCTTTCTTTATCTTGTGGATTAGTGTCTATAAGATTGGTACCAATTCTTCTTTGAATGTCTGGTAGAATTCTGCTGTGAATCTGTCTGGATCAGAAAGATTTTTGTGTCAGTAATTTTAATATCACCATTTCAATCTTTTTGCTTGTTATTGGTCTGTTTAGAGTATCTAATTCTTCCTTATTTAACCTAGGAAGGTTGTATCTTTCTGGGAGTTTATGCATTTTCTCTAGCTTACTTATGTAACCAAACATCACGTGTTCCTCAATAACCTATGGACATAAAAAATAATAAGAAATATATGTCATACCTAGTACCTCAGTCATTTTAACATGTTCTGTCTAATCATCTATATCTAAAACTCTCAAGAGTTTAGTTTAATCAATTTTTGTTTAGCACATTACCCATTTATTTGGGCTTCCTGCATAGACTAAGGATTTTCTTGATTAACACCATTGTCATTTTTATGTCAACAGTTGAAGGAAAATTGGGCCTTTATACACAAAGGTGATGATTTAATTTGTCTTACTTTATTGAAGAGATATTATTTGACTTAAATATTAAGAAAGTGCTTCCACATTAAACCATTTTCACATCAACATACATGACAAAATGTGATATATGTTCACATAAAAAGGCCTCAAAATATAATTAAATATATATATATATATATGCTTAAGAATTTTGAAAGTCATTCCAGGAAAAAAATTTGTAAAAGTATTATGGGGAATTTGAAGCATTTTAATTGATTAAAATTATTATTGCTATTAGAGCAATACTCTTAAGCAAAAGTAAACAAATACTATCATGAAACTTAAAATGTCATTTCCTAAAACATTATTTGAGAGAAATATAAGCATTATAACTTATTCCATATGTTTTATAAAGTGAAGCATAAGAGCAGAAAAGCTATTCTGATGGTAGATACATGGCACTATACATTTGTCAAAACCCATGAACTTTATAGCACAAAGAATAAACTTTAAATGTTTAATTTCTTAAAAAATAATTTAAGAGGTTGAAGGATCACAGTAAAAAATCCAGATTGCAACAAAATAATCTAACTCTACCACAAATATATGGAACAACCTCATGACGAAGGTGAGAGAAGAAGGTGCTAACCTGAGTAATTTTGGAAAAAATGGAGTCTATGAGAATAAAGTTAAAAGGAAATATCCATAAGCATGCTATTCAAGTCAGTAAAGTTGTTTCCCATGGGGTATGGTATAACAGTTCTGAAACTACTATACAAGTGTAGAAGAATTGAACAATTAAGGTAGTTGATTATGGTGTTTAGCTTAATATAGATACAGATATATGCATGTTTATATATACCTTTGTATATGTATACACACAAATACGTGTACATACATGGGTTAATATACATGCATAATGTTTTGTTGCTGCATCAGGTTGGAGGGTCTCTAAACAATGGGATCCAAGAAGTAATAAGCACCCCACTACCCAATCTAGGTTTCTAAAATTGTTCTCCAACAAAAAGAACTAGGGCTCTTTGGAAAAATGGCTGATTCTAGGACGGGGGCTAAAAATATATACAAGATGAACCTGGAGGATCTTTTAGTTTCAGAGAATAAGGAAATGTAAAAAGATTTAAAAAGATGAGAGTGTGTTAAAGAGACAAAAGAAACAACTGAAAGAACTCCCAGTGGTCGAAGTTGAAATAATTTGAATAACTAACTAACTGACTAAATAAATAAATATTGGATTATAACCCAAAGTATAAAATATCCATGAGCGTATATTGATGTAAATAAATAAATGAATAGTAAATAAATTGGAGAGAAGAGACAAATCTCCCATTTAGAAGACTTCAAAATAATTTCCCTTGATAGTCTACCCTCAAGGTGGTACATAATTCTCCATTCCTTAAATGTGGGTTACCTGGTTACCTATAAAGACTTCCTTCAAAAAAGTACAATGTTAAAGGAGAAAGGGAACCTGACAAACACTAACTCAGCCAAGTGATCAAGGTTAACACCAACAGATGAAAGCATATGGTAAAATGGTGCATAGGAGGCAGAACTAACTTGTAGCTCCCTCTCAGACTTGGTTGGACAGAGCAGCATGTGGAGACTTACATTATGAAATATTGCTCCGAGGACTACCACAGGAACATACCAGGAAAGCTGAAAGAATCCACAGACCCTTTGAAGGAAGTAACTTGCCACATTAGGCTCCATGAGACAGCTGTAAAACTGTAAGAACCCTAAGTGTATAATGGGGGAAAGTCCATCCCTGAACACATATCCTCACTGGGGAACTGGAAGGCCCAGATCACAGGAGAAGGATTTAACATTACCTGGAGCTGAGACAAATTTAAAGAGCCAAGCAAAATAAAGGAGTAGAGAAAACAGTGAAAAGAGCCATGTGGGCACTCTTAGTCACCAGGGAAGCCATTTATGACTTTGTCTCACAGAAGTTCCTGGGGAGGCCTGCCAGTGGAATTGGGGAAAGACCACAGGAAGAAGTAAACTTCCAGCTGAACGTTGTAACAATTTTGACTGAATGCAAAGTTTCCTGGACAGAATACAGGGAGTGGGAACAGAAGCCGAAGCAGGCTGGGGTGGGGGGCAGCAAAATCTGAAAGCCCTGCTTGTTTTCTCAGGCAGGAGGCTTGTAATTTGGGGTAAGTTCTCAGCTTTGCTCACTAGCTGTCTGGAAATAAACTTGCTACTATTGGGAGGACATGTAGGAAGTGGCCTTTCTGACTGCATGGAAGCTGATTGAGGCCTGTCACTGTCAGCTTTCCATCTCTTCTCTGGAAACCTGTATGACACAGCAGAGGCAGCCATAATCACCCTGGAAACATAACTCCATTGGCCTGAGAACCACAACCCCAGCCCCCACAGTGGCTGCAGAAAGCCCTGCCCAAGGAGACGCTGAACTCGGACATGCCTAATCCTGCCTCCACCTGATAGTCGTTCTCTATCCACCCTGGTAGTTGAAGACAAGGCATATAATCTCTTGAGAGCTCCGTGGCTCCACCTGCCACCTGAGGAACCTGAATATTTATCCAGGTAACCCTAGGACAAGCTTGTATCCTCTCTCTACTATCACAGCTGCTGATTTTTTGAAAGCACCACCTCTTGGCTGGAGACCAACCAGCACACAACCAGTGCACTAAACAAAACTACAATCAAGGACCCTCACAGAGTCCACTTCACTCCTCTGCTACCTCCACTGGAGCAGGTGTTGGTTTCCATGGCTAAGAGACCTGAAGACAGATTACATCTCAGGACTCTGCAGATACACCACAGTTCTAGCCGAGAGCCTGGTAGCTCTGCTGGGTGGCTAGACCCAGAAGAGAAATAATAATCACTACAATTTGGCTCTCAGGAAGCCCCATCTCTAGGGGAAGGGGAAGAGTACCACATCAAAGAAGCACCCCATGGGACAAAAGAAACTAAACAGCAGCCCTTGAATCTCAGAACTTTCCTCTGACATGGTCTATCCAAATGAGAAGGAACCAAAAAAAAAATTGGGGTAATATGAAAACACCACCCAAAAATCACACTAGTTCACCAGCAATGGATCCAAACCAACAAGACACTCTGAATTGCCAGAAAAAGAGTTGAGAAAATTGATTAATTAAGATATGCAATAGGGCACTGGACAAAGGTGAATATCAACTTAAAGAAATAAAAAAAAAAAGGATACAGGATATAAATGGAAAAATCTTAAGAGAATTAGATCACATAAATTAAAAAAAAAACAATTACAACTTTTGGAAATGAAGGACACACTTAGAGAAGTGCAAAATACACTGGAAAGTCTCAATATTAGAATCAAACAAGTAGAAGAAAGAACTTCAGAGCTCAAAGACAAGGCTTTTGAATTAACCCAATCAGAAAAACAATGAACAAAGAATTTTAAAAATGAACAAAGCTTCCAAGTAGTTTAGAATTATGTTAAATGACAAAATCTGAGAATGATTGGTGGGTTCCCAAGGAAGAAGAGAAATTTAAAAGTTTGGAAAATGTATTTGAAAGAATAATCAAGGAAAGCTTCCCTAGCCTTGTGCATTAGTCAGTTTTATCTAGAGGGACGGAACTAATAGAATATATGTATATATGAAAGGAAGTTTACTAAGGAGAATTGACTTATATGATCACAAGGTAAAATCCACAATAGGACGTGTGCAAGTTGAGGAGCAAGGAAGCCAGTCCAAATCCCAAAACTTCAAAAGTAGGGAAGTCGACAGGGCAGCAGCCTTCAGTCTGTGGCCAAAGGCTCAAGAGTCACTGAAAAACCACTGATGTAAGTAAGTCCAAGAGTCTAAAAGATGAAGAACTTGAAGTCTGGTGACTGAGGGCAGGAGACATACAGCACGGGAGATAAATGAAGGTAAGAAGACTCAGTGAATCTGCTCTTCCATCTTCTCCTGCCTGCTTTATTCTAGCTGTGCTGGCAGTTGATTAGATGGTGCCTACCCAGATCGAGGATAAGTCTGTCTCTTCCACTTTACTGACGCAAATGTTAATCTCCTTTGGCAACACTCTCACAGAAACACCCAGGAATAGCAATTTGCATCCTTCAATCCAATCATGTTGACACACAGTATTAACCATCACAAGTCCACCCCTTGTCAACTTGAACCCATATACATCAACTGAAATCATATATAATCTTCAAATAGAGACAATAATAAGGTCATAATTACACCTAATATAATACAGCCATCTTTGTACACAAGAAACACACTAATCCTTAAGCTAAATGCTATTACATAAAGTTAACAACTTAGATGTTGAGATAAAGTCAGTAAATCTTATGGCATATGATAAAGAAAAAATAAAATAAATAAAATGAAGATTTTTTTTTAGTACAAGTGTGTATGTACAAATGTTCTTAACAAAATAAGGAGGAAATATTCATGAAAATTACAGTTCTCATTTCTGCAACTGGCAATGTGGTTGCTGCTGGTATCGATGACTACTTTCATCTACTACCCATTCTATATTCCCTATGTCTCCAGCAAAACCTCAGCAGGTAATTTTTTTTGTTGTTGTTTTTTGTTTTTTGTTTGCCTGTTGGAGTGACCCAAACTTTCATTCCTGAAGGGGTTGGGCCATATGCAATCCTGGCTGGATTGGGTTGTTGTAGTTTCCCACTAACCTTAATCACAAGACATGATAATACAAAGAGACACCCTAAGGTGTCTTTGTATTCCACACGTACTCTTTCTTAACTCCATTGTGGAGTAGTAGACTGATGTCATCTTGATAGTGCAGGTCAATCACCCCAGCCAACACTGTAACTCCCTTCTTAGCCTGTTAAATTAGAGATAGGAGGATCCTAAAGTGGCCAGGAGGCAATCTTAGCTTCCAGTTTAATTGAATCATTGATGTGTCTTATGGTGGCAGCATACCTGCCTCTGGAACTAAGACTTATAGGCCAACAGAGCGTAATGTTGCGGGAACAGGAAGAAAAACTTTGCTTGTGGGTCACAAAGGGTGATGGTGGATGATTCCACTTCCATTTCCATTCCTTGATTCCTGAACCCAAGAATCCTAAGTATGAGAGAAACAGTATCATATATTGGATCCTGATTCAGAGCATACCCAGCCTCCTGAAGAACTTTGCCCCAGCCCTGAAAAGTATTGTCACCTAGTTGGCATTGTAATTGTGACTCCAAAAACCATTTCACCATTCTATCAGTCCAGTTGCTTCAGGATGATGGGAAACATGGTAATACCAGTGAATTCAATGAGCAAAAGCCCACTTTCATACTTCTTTAGCTGTAAAGTGAGTGCCTTGGTCAGAGGCAATGCTGTGTGGAATGCCATAACAGTGGATAAGACATTCTCTGAGTCCACAGATGGTAGTCTTGGTAAAAGCATTCTGTGCAGGATAGGAAAACCTGTATTTGGAGTGTCTGTTCTGGTGAGGACAAACTACTGCCCCTTCCATGATGAAAGAGATCCAGTGTAATCAACCTGCCACCAAGTAGCTGGCTGATCACTCCAAGGAATAGTGCCGTATTGAGGGCTGTGTTGGTCTCTGCTGCTGGTAAATTGAGCATTCAGTGGTGACTGTAGTCAGGTCAGCCTTGGTGAGTGGGAGTCCATATTGCTGAGCTGATGTGTGACCTCCATCCCTGCTATCATGGCCACTTTGTTTGTGAGCCCATTGGACGATGACAGGGGTGGCTGGGGAAAGAGGCTGGGTGGTGTCCACAGAACAAGTCGTTCTATCCACTTGATTACTAAATCCTCATCTACTGAGGTCACCTACCCATTGATGTGCACTCACATAAGATACAAATATTTACAGTTTTTGACCACTCAGAGAGGTCTATCCACATACCTTTTCCCCAAGTTTCTTTGTCACAGATTTCTCAATCATGCTTCTTTCAAGTTCCTGACCATTCAGCCAAACCATTGACTAAAGCCCATGAATCAGTATATAATGGCATATCTGGCTATTTCTCTTTCCAAGCAAAGATGCATAGTGAGGTGCATTGCTTCAAGTGCTGCTCACTGGGAAGATTTCCCTTTCCCGCTGTCCTTCACGAATGTCCTAAAAGGGGGCTGTAGTGCTGCAACTATCTACTTTTGGGTGGTGCCTGCATATCATGCTAAACCATCTGTAAACAAGGCTGCAGTCTTCTCTTTCTCTGTCAATTGATAATAGAGAATTCCCCATGAGGCCATCAATGCCCACTGGGGAAGATAAGGCAAGGTGGCAGGAGTGGAAATAATGAACATTTGAGCCACTTCCCTGTGTAATGTACTTGTGTCTTCAGGACCTGCTCAAGCACGATCACATATATTCCACTTCCATTTGATGATGGAATGCTGTTGTGCATGCCCAACTTTAAAGCTAGGTAGGCCAGATTTCAAAGGGAATGCTTCCAGTTTTTGCCCATTCAGTATGATATTGGCTGTTGGTTTGTCATAAATAGCTTTTATTATTTTGAGATATGTTCCATCAATACCTAGTTTATTGAGGGTTTTTAGCATAAGGGCTGTTGAATTTTGTCAAAGGCCTTCTCTGCATCAATTGAGATAATCATGTGGTTTTTGTCTTTGGTTCTGTTTATGTGGTGAATTATGTTTATACACTTGCATATGTTGAACCAGCCTTGCATCCCCGGGATGAAGCCTACTTGATCATGGTGGATAAGCTTTTTGATATGCTGTTTCAATCAGTTTGCCAGTATTTTATTGAAGATTTTTACATCTATGTTCATCATGGATATTGGCCTGAAGTTTTCTTTTCTTGTTGAGTATCTGCTGGGTTTTGGTATCAGGATGATGTTGGTCTCATAAAATGGTTTGGGAAGGATTCCCTCTTTTTGGGTTGTTTGGAATAATTTCAGAAGGAATGGTACCAGCTCCTCTTTGTATGTCTGGTAGAATTCGGCTGTGAACCCATCTGGACCTGGGCTTTTTTTGGGTGGTAGGCTCTTAATTGCTGCCTCAAGTTCAGACCTTGTTATTGGTCTATTTAGGGTTTTGACAAGAATGCCCTCTCTCACCACTCCTATTTCAATATAGTACTGGAAGTTCTAGCCAGAGCAATCAGGCAAGAAAAAGAAATAAAGAGTATTCAAATAGGAAAGGAGGAAGTCAAATTGTCTCTATTTGCAGATGACATTATTGTATATCTAGAAGACCCAATCGTCTCAGCCCAAAATCTCCTGAAACTGATAAGCAACTTCAGCAAAGTCTCAGGATACAAAATCAATGTGCAAAAATCACAGGCATTCCTATACACCAATAACAGACTTAAAGAGAGCCAAATCAAGAATGAATTGTCATTCACAATTGCTACAAAAAGAATAAAATACCTAGGAATACAACTAACAAGGAATGAAAAGGACCTCTTCAAGGAGAACTACAAACCACTGCTCAATGAAATAAGAGAGGACACAAACAGATGGAGAAACATTCCATGTTCATGGTTAGGAAGAATCAATATCGTGAAAATGGCCATACTGCCCAAAGTAATTTACAGATTCAATGCTATCCCTATCAAGCTACCAATGACCTTCTTCACAGAACTGGAAAAACCACTTTAAACTTCATATGGAATCACAAGAGACCCCACATAGCCAAGACAATCTTAAGCAAAAAGAACAAAGCCAGAGTCATCACACTGCCAGACTTCAAACTATACTACAAGGCTACAGTAATCAAAACAGCATGGTACTGGTACGAAAACAGAGACACAGACCAATGGAACAGAACAGAGACCCCAGAAGAAACACCACACATCTACAACCATCTCATCTTTGACAAACCCAGCAAAAACAAGCAATGGCAAAGGACTCCATGTTTAATAAATTATGTTGGGAAAACTGGCTAGCAATGTGCAGAAAGCAGAAACTGGACCCCTACCTGTCACCTTACACTAAAATTAACTCCAGATGGATCAAAGATTTAAACATAAAACCTAACACCATAAAAACACTAGAAGAAAACGTAGGCAAAACCATCCAGGACATAGGCATAGACAAGGACTTCATGACTAAAACACCAAAAACAATGGCAATAAAAGCCAGGATAGACAAATGGGATCTAATTAAACTCCAGAGCTTCTGTACAGCAAGAGACACCATCATTAGAGTGAATCGGTAACCAACAGAATGGGAAAAAACTTTTGCAATCTACCCATCTGACAAAGGGCTAATATACATAATCTACAAAGAACTAAAACAGATATACAAGAAAAAAACAAACAACCCCATTCAAAAGTGGACGAAGGATATGAACAGACACTTTTCAAAAGAGGACATATGTGAGGCCAACAAACATATGAAAAAATGCTCATCATCACTGGTCATTAGAGAAATGCAAATCAAAACCACACTGAGATATCATCTCACGCCAGTTAGAATGGTGATCATTAAAAAATCGGGAGACAACAGATGCTGGAGAGGATGTGGAGAAATAGGAACACTCTTACACAGTTGGTGGAAGTGTAAATTAGTTCAACCATTGTGGAAGACAGTGTGGCAATTTCTCAAGGATCTAGAAATAGAAATTCCATTTGACCCAGCAATCCCACTATTGGGTATATACCCAAAGAACTATAAATCGTTCTACTATAAAGACACATGCACACATATGTTCACTGCAGCCCTGTGTACAATAGCAAAGACCTGGAACCAACCCAAATGCCCATCAGTAATAGACTGGACAGGGAAAATGTGGCACATATACACCATGGAATATTATGCAGCCATAAAAAATGACAAGTTCGTGTCCCAGCAAACTGTCCCAGGAACATAAAGACAAGCATCATATGTTCTCACTCATAGGTGGGTGTTGAACAACGAGAACACGTAGACTCAGGGAGAGGAGCATCACACACTGGGGCAGTTTGGGGGGATAGGGGAGAGACAACAGGGGGTGGGGAGGGAGGGGAGGGTGGGAAGGGATAACATGGGGAGAAATGCCAGATATAGTATGCACCTAAAGTAAAATAAATAAATTATTAAAAATAAAAAAAGAATAACATAATGGGCTCTAAGAACTTAAGAGGAAGAGTTGGAGTGGGGTGAGCAATAAAAGACTACACATGGGGTGGACTGTATGCTGTTTGGGTGATGGGTATGACAAAATCTCAGAAATCACCACTAAAGAGCTTATCCATGTAACTAAGCACCACTTGCTTCCCAAAAATCTATTGAAATCAACAATTAAATAAAAAAAGATTAACACCAACAATGATAAGTCATTGCAATTGTAAATTGCATCTTGATATGATGAATGGCAATTTGTCTCCATGAACTTATTCCCAAACCCTATAAACCTGGTCTAATTATCTGAAAATTAAGGAAACATTAGAAAAATCCCGAGTGAGAGATAGTCTACAAAATACCTAAACTTTAATCTTCAAAACTGTCAAGATCTTCACAATGTAAGCCTAAAAATCTGCCACGACCTATATGAGCTTGAAGAGACATGATAAATAAATGTAATCTGATCTCCTAGATTAGATTCCAAAAAAACGCATAAGTAAAGAAATATGAATCAGGTATGTGCTTTAATAATGTACTAATATTTGTCCTTATGAAAAATGTAGTATATGAATATAAGATATAAATCAATATAGGAAACTAGTTGAAGGATGTATCAGAACTCTGTGCTATCTTTACAATTTTTTGTAAATCCAAAATTATTCTAAAATAAAAAGTGCACTTGAAGAGTATAATTGGATTGTTTTTAACACAAAAGATAAATGATTGAGGAAATAGATACTCCATTCTCCATGATGTGATTATTATGCATTGCATGCCTGTATCAAAACATCTCCTGTATTTCTTAAATATATATATCTACAATGTACCCACAAAAATTAAAAATAAAAAAATGCAAAAAATTAAGTAAACATGGCAGAAGATTAATCTGTCATGAATCTCATTCAGTGTATTTGTCATATGTATTTTAGTTTTCATTTTATAATTTCAATCTGGTGGGTTTAAAAAATATTTCCAAGGTATGCTTTAGTTGTCTGTACTTTAGTGTCATATACAGTAAATCATTGCCAAGAATAATATCAAGATGTCTCTCTCCTGTGTTTTATTATAGGAGTTTTAGAGCGGTAGATATTATATTTAAATCCGTAATTCATTCTGGCTTGATTTTTTCACACCCTTTCCTCATCTTGTGTTCTCGAAAAACCATCAAAGATCAGTTGACCATAAACATGTAGCTTTATTTCTGGATTTCCTATTTTGTTCCATCATTCTACAAATCTGTATTTATGCCAGTACTTTATTGTTTTAATTACTATACCTTTGTGGTGTATTTTGAAATCCAGAAATTCAATCTCTTATGTTTTGTTCTCTCTCAAGATTTGTTTGGTTATTCAGGGGTTTCTTGAGATTCCATATAAATTTTAGGATTTTTGTTTTCTATTTTTTAAACAATGCTTTTGGAATTTTGATAGGAATTGTACTGAGTCTATATATGGCATTGAATCTGTGGATAGCTTTGTGTAGCATAGACATTTTAATGATATTAATTCTTCAAGTCCATGAACACAAGATATATTTCCATTTATTTGTGTCTTTAATTGCTTTCAGCAGTGTTGATAGTTTTTAGTATCCATCTTTCGCCTACTTAGTTTTGTCTTTCACTTCCTTAGTTAAGTTTTGTCTTTCACCTCCTGAGTTAAGTTTATTACAAAGTACTTACTCCTTTTGATGCTGCTGTAAATAAGATTTGTTTTCTTAATTTCCTTTTTGGATAGTTCATTGTTAGTGTATAGAAACACAACTGATTTTTTATGTTGATTATATATCACACAAATTTACTGAGTTTTAAAAATTCATTTCAACATTTTTTGTGGAGTCTTAAAACTTTTCCACATACAGAATTATACAATCTGCAAACAAGAACAATTTAACTTATTTTTTTTTCAGATTTGGATTTTTAATTTTTTTCTCTTACCTCATTTCTCTGGCTAGGACTTCTAGTACAATATGGAATAGGAGTGGTGAGAGTGAGCATCCTTCTCTTGTTCCAATTCTTAGAAGGAAGATTTTCAAATTTTTGCCATTCAGTATAATGTTAGCTGTGGATTTGTCATAAATGTCTGTTATTATATTGAGGTAAATTTCTTCTATACTTAGTTTATTGAGAGCTTTCATCAATAATGGGTGTTGAATTTTGTTAAATGATTTTTCTGCATCTATTGAGATAATCATGTGATTTTTATTCTTCATTCTGTTAATGTGATATATCATATTAATTGAATTTTTATATGTTAAAAGATCTCAGGATTAATCCCATTTGGTCACTGTGTATGATCCTTTTATTGTGCTGTTGGATTTGGTTTACTACTAGTTTTATAGGCTATTTGCATCTATGTTCATCAGGAATATTGGTTTGTAATTTTTTTTTCTAGTATCTTTCTCTAATTTTGATATCAGGTAAATGCTGGCTTCACAAAATGAGCATAGAAATATTTCCTCCTCCATTTATTGGAAGGCTTTGAGAAGGGGTGGTGCTTAGTCTTTTTAAGTCTTTGGAAGAATTCACTAGTGAAGCCATCTTGTCCTGGGTCTTGTTGTTGTTAGGAGGTTTTTAATTATTTGTTACATCTTTATGTTGGTAATAATTCAGTTCAGACTATCTATTTCCTCATGATTTAGTATTTGTAGGCTGCATGTTTCTAGGAATTAATACATTTGTACTAGGTTAGTCAATCTGTTGTTGTGTGGTTGCTCATGGTAGTCTCTTAGGAGCCTTTATTTCTGTGGCATCAGTTATAATGTCTCTTCTTCCATTTCTGATTGTATTTATATGAGTGCTCTCTATTTAGTATAGCTAAGGATTTTGAAGTTTTGTTTATCTTTTTAAAAACTTAACTTTGTCAGTATTTCTCATTTTTATTTTTGTATTTTATTCATTCTTTTTTAATCTTTGTTATTGCCTTTCTTTTGCTAACTTTGGGCTTACCTTACACTTCTTTTTCTAGTTCCTTAATGTGTAAAGGAAGTTTTTTTGATTAGTATTATTTAGCTTTTTAAATTTAGGAGTTCGTTGCTATAAAACTTATTACTACTACTTTCACTGTGTCCCATGTGTTTTGGTGTGTTTTATTTTTGTTTTTAAGATATTTTGTTTCAAGATATTTTCTAATTTCACCTTTGGTTTCTTTTTCGACCCATTGGTTGTTCAGTAGTGTGTTGTTTAATTCTGTATATTTGGAAAATTTTCAGTTTTTCTTTTAATATTGATTTCTTATTTCATATTAGGCATCATTTTAATCTTCTTCAATTTGTTAAGACTTGCTAATGTGGTTTGGTTGTGTGTCTCCACACAAATCTCATCTCAAATTGTAATTCCCACATGTCAAGGGAGGGACCTAGTGAGAGACGATTGGATTATAAAGGTGGTTTCCCCCTTGCTCTTCTTGTGACATGAGTGAGTTCTCATGAGATCTCATGGTTTTATAATTGTTTGGCAGTTCCTCCTTTGCTTCTTTCTCTCAGCTGCTTCCATGTAAGATGTGTCTTCTCCTTCCACCATGATTGTAAGTTGCCTAAGGCCTTCCCAGCCACGCGGAACTGTAAGTCAATTAAACCTTTTTTCTTAGAGTCAATTAAACCTCTTTTCTTTTTAAATTCCCCTGTCTCGGGCAGTTCTTTATAGCAGTGTGAACATGAACTAATACACTTGCTTTCTTACCTAATATGTGATTTATGCTGGATATTGTTCCATATTGACTTGAGAAAAAGGTATATTCTGCTACTGTTAAGTAGAATGCTCTCATATTTCTGTTTTGTCAATTTTGTCTATGGTTTTGTTTAAGTCTACTATTTTCTTAATTTTCTTTCTCGATGGTCTATTCCTTATTGAAAATAGGTTAGTAAAATTTTTTTACTATTATTATGTTGCTGCTTATTTCATCTTTCAAATCTGTCAGTGTTGCTTTATATATTTCAGTGCTCTGGTGTTGGGGGAATGAATATTTATAATTGTTATTCTGTCCTGGTGAATCAATTCTTTTATTAATAATAATGTCTTTCTTTGTCTCTTGTGATAATTTTTGACTTAAATTTTATTTTGTCTTATATAAGTATGGACTCAATTTATTTTGTTTACTATTTTCATGAAATATATTTTTCAATCCTTGCTTTTAGCATGTGTGCCCTTAAATCTAAAGTTAGTCTCTTTTAAAAGTGTATAAATGAGTCTTATTTTTCTATTTATTCAATCATTCTATGTCTTTTGATTGAAGAGTTTAACACATTTTTATTTATAGTAGTTATTGATAGGAAAGGACTTACTATTGGGTAGTTCTTTTGCTCCTCTTTTACTCTCTTTTGTTATTCCTTTGTGTTTCATTTTTTTGTAATAATATGTTTGATTATGTTCTTATTTCCTTTTGTATATATTCTATAGGTATTTTCTTTGAGGTTATCATGAGGCTTACATAAAATATCTTATAATTGTCTGTTTTTAGCTGATAATACCTTAACTTCAATCATTTATGAAACTCCACTTTTGTTCCTCCATCCCTTGTTTATGTAATTGATGTTACAATTAACATATTGTATATTGTGTATCTATAAACAAATGGTTATATAGTTACTCTTAACACTTCTGTATTTCAACTCTCATACTAAAATTAAAAGTTCTTCACACACTGTAATGGTATTCTGTATTTGTTTATATATTTACCTTGACCAGTGAATTTTATACTTTTATATGCTTTTGTGTTTCTGTCTAGTGTTCTTTCATTTCAACTTGAAAACTGGTAGTATTTCTTGTAAGGCAGGTTGTTTGTTTGGGAAAGTATCTCCTTCTATTTTTGAAGGACAGCTTTTTGAGGTGTAATATTTTCTATTGGTAGTATTTTCCTTCAAGAATTTACATATGTCATCCCACTCCCTTCTAGCTTGCAAGATTTCCCCTGAGAAATGTGCTAGTAGTCTGACATAAATTCCTTTGTATATGCTGAGACACTTTTCTCCTGCTGCTTTCAAAATTGACTCTGTCTTTTATATTTGAAAAATTAATTACAATGTGTTTCTGTGTATTTGTCTTTGGGTCCTAATGTTTGGAGTATTTTGGCTTTCCTAAATCTGGATGTCCATATTTATCTTTATTTATGAAAAGTTTTTTGTTATTGTTTTTTTAAAAATAAGGTTTCTGGACCTTTTACTTTCTCTTCTCTTTTGAGATTAACATGATACATACACTGGTTTACTTGATGGGTCTCATATGAATTTCTTTTTCCTTTTGGTGTCCCTTATGATTCCTTTGTTTTTCTTTTTGTTTCTATGACTAGATGATTTTAAATGACTTGTCTTTAAGTTCACTAATTGGTCAAGTCTGTTGTGAAGCTATGCATTATATTTTTTAAGTTGAGTTATTATACTCTTCACCTTTGGAATTTGTTTTTTTTTTTTCCTTTTTTTGTGGTTTGTAATTATGTTTATTTCTCATTTTGTTCATGTATCATTTTATTGATTTTGTTTAATTACCTATCTATGTGTTCTTGTAATTCACTGAGCTTCTTTAAAAAATATTATTTTGAATTATTTTTCATGCAATTCATACATCTTTATTTCTTTAGGGCCTGTTACTGGAAGTTTTGTTTCTTTGGTTGTGTTATATTCCCCTGATTCTTCATGTTCCCTGTAGCTTTAAATTGGTTTCTGAACATTTGAAAAAATAGACCCTAGCCCTAGTGATTATGAAATGGGTTCAATAAGAAATACCTCTACCAACCAGCCTGGCTAGATATTTTGGAAGCCTTGAAAATGTGTTCTATGACTATGTATCCTCCATTTCTCTTTTTTCCTAGGGAAGAAATATCCAATGTGACTCTTCTTCCAGTCCTACAGAGACAGGCTGGCTGCAGAAGGTCACCTATTCCTTTTCCCCTCTTTAGTGCAATCAAAGGCCAGGACATTGGATATACACTCAACTTTCCTCTCTTCCTCCTAGGGTAGAAATCTCAGAGTTGCATAACTTTTCCAAATCTCACAGAGCTGTTTCAGCAGTAGTTAAGATGTTTGTCCTTCTTCTTTGTTCTTAGCAGTATACATGCATTTAAACTATGATGATTCAGTCAGTGCTCTATATAAAGTGAGGCAGAAACCAGTCTCTAAGAAAAGTGTTCTGAAAAGCCTGGGATGTTGGACCCATGATCTGTTCTTTCTTTTCCCCAAGGCGGAAGTCAATGGCTTAGGTAATCCTCCTCAGGTATGAGCTGTGCTGGCTTGATAGAAGACCTGACTTCTCATTAGAAAAATTGTAGGCTAGAAGGTAGCATGTTGACATATTAAAAGTGCTGACAAAACCTGTCAAAATCCAAAATATAATATGTAGCAAATTATCTTTAGAAAATAAGGGGATGTTAAGGTGTTCCCAGGTAAACAAGTTCTGATAGAATTCATCACTAGCAAACCTGCCCTACAATAAACACTAAAGGGAATCCTTTAGGGTAAAATGAAAACAGACTAAATAGTAACTTGATCCAAATGAAGAAATAATGAATACCAGTAATGGTAACTATATGGTGAAATACAAAAGAGTTTTAAGAAGGGACTGAAAATTATTCTTTTAAGACTGAAAAAAATACCCAGATTAACACTTCTTAAATAATAATGGACATAGTAAATGTTGATATCCATAGCCCCTCAGTGACTTAAACGTATTTCTGAAAACTAGGAGACAATTGATTGGACTAAAAGGTAATTAATTTGAAATGTGTAAAAGGAATGGGATTTTTTGCAATAGATGTGGTTGACCTGTGTAATTTTCTGCTGTATTGTGCTACTGAGAAGAGTCATTTGCAGTTGGATTGAAACTATATTTTGAATTTTCAGTCAGATAAACAAGAAAATAGGAGAAAGAAAATTAAGCCTTGAAATGAGATGGATCACTATAAAAATAACTATTAGAAAAAATATGCTAAACAATTATTGGATTGGATACAGAAACCTTTACATTTTATTTCAGAAACTAATATATTGTGTCTCTGTTCTCCCTTCCTCTAACTTAGCCATAATTTGTAGACAGGAACCCAATACAAAGATAAACTAAATATTTTTCATTCCATAACAACTTTGGCTGGAAAATACAGAAAACAGCAATACACATAAAGGTTATGTGTATCTTATTAGAGTATCATTTTCTACTTGTTAGAGAGGGCACATTTTTTAGAAGAGATAGAAATTTTCTTTATCACAGCCACCAGTAAGTACATGGCAGAGAGGAAGAATGTATAATCCAAATCCAATATCTGAAAAACATTAAATTCAGCAAAATAATTCACAAACTATGCATCTGATAAAGGTCTAATATCCAGAATCTATAAGAAACTTAAACAACTGAACAAGCAAAAACCAAATAACCCCATTAAAAAGTGGACAAATTACACAGACGCTTCTTAAAAGAACTAATTCTTTTTTTTTTTTTTTTTTTTTTACTTTTT
>PVKV010017865.1:0-46386 GCA_004027835.1 Alouatta palliata
TCACGCCTGTAATCCTAGCACTTTGGGAGGCCGAGGCGGGTGGATCACGAGGTCAAGAGATCGAGACCATCCTGGTCAACATGGTGAAACCCCGTCTCTACTAAAAATACAAAAATTAGCTGGGCATGGTGGCACGTGCCTGTAGTCCCAGCTACTCGGGAGGCTGAGGCAGGAGAATTGCTTGAACCTAGGAGGCGGAAGTTGCGGTGAGCTGAGATCGCGCCATTGCACTCCAGCCTGGGTAACAAGAGCGAAACTCCGTCTCAAAAAAAAAAAAAAAAAACTGTCTGTCTCATTGTTATTATTCTTAGCTGATAACTGTGTCTCTATAGTACTGGCAGTAGGGAATAGTAGTCCAGAACATACACTGTGAAAACAGACTATCTAGATTTAAATCTTGGTGCTTCACCTTACTTGCAGTGTGACCTTGGTCCAGTTATTCAATACAATTGCACTACATTTTTATCATCTGTAAAATGTACATCAAAACAGCCACTTGCTAGCATTGTTATGTAGACTGATTGAGTGAAGAAACGTAACTCACTTAAAACGATGCCTGTGTACTGAGCCCTCAGTAAAAGCTGGCTAACCTCACTGGTGTATCCCCATTCCTTTCATCTTAGACTGAATGAGACACATAATAGGAGGAAATCAATACATATTTGGAATTTTAAACAAGTTTAGATTTTAGCACCGTCAACATTTATGTTGTTTTTTCAAGGAGTGGAGACAAATACTTAAAACAACTAGAAGTTATGTCAGCAAAAATAGCAGATGAGGGAACTCTAAAACTCCAAGTCTTCACAAGAGAAACATAGAAGCTTAGAAAAAGTATCAGAATAATCACTTTCGGACCCCTGAAATCAAATCTAAACTGACATCAAGATAACGCCTAATGAAGAACAACGGTTTAATTTTGAAAAGAGAGCTCTGTGGGCTTTTAATTTACCCTGTTACCATACCCCACATCCAATGGGACAGTAGTCTTGAATGGCAGGGCACATTCCTGGTGGTTGCTGGTACCACAGAAAGCAATATGGAATTTATTCTCAAAGAATTTTTGTTTGTTTTGACCTGTCTCATGGTTCCCTTAAGAATTGGCTCAAGAGTTTGCTTTTGTTTTACCTGTCTCAGAACTTCTCCAGGGCTGAGGCAGCTCTCAGAGCAGTTTGTCAAAAATATTTAAAGGCAAATCTATTAGATGCTACTGCCTGGGACAAAGAATAATAATAGGAGTGAGAAACAGATTAAAAATTCTAGAAAGAAGACAATTGGGACAGAAAGAAATGAAGAATATAGATTTTGAAAATCTCTCACAAACTCTGGGAACTCTTTAAGGCTATGTACTTGCTCAGAACTAGACACATGCTAAGAAATGGCTAGAAAAAACCCTATGCTCTTAGCTCTGGTTGAACTTCAGGCTCTATGCAACTAAGAAGTGAAGGCTAATGCAGCTATCCTGCTGAGCAATGAAAAGCTGTCTCAACAAAGATCTAATTTGCAAAGACGGTATAATTTTTGTTTAGTTTGAACTGGTTAGATTTCAGGTATTTAAGGAAATCTCTGTCAAATATTCAGCTGATAATTCAGCTAATGAAAAAGGAACTTCAGTTGTCACACAAAGGAAAAAAATACAGACATTACAAAATTAGCATGGAAAAGTCAATACACATAAAACAGTAACCATATAAGAGATACAACCAACCCTAAGGAAGAAGGATTTGCCACAGTATCATACTTAAAATGGACACTTTTCAACAAAAAAATACGAAGATGTAAGAAAACAAGAAAATACATCCAATTATTTTAAGCATTCTCAAAGAACTGAAGAAATTCATGGACAAAAAAAAACAAGAAAACCAGAAGAGTAATGTCTCACCACATAGAGAACATTAATAAATAGGAATTATTCTAAGAAACCAGATAGAAATTATGGAACCAAAAAATACAATAATGAATAAAATATTCACTGAAGGAGTTCAACAGCAGATCTGAGCAAATAAAAAGGGAAGTCAACAAATTTGAAAATAAGTTAACTGAGATTATCGAGTCTAGGGAACAGACACGCAGAAACAAGTTAGAAAAAACAGAAAATAAGCAGAGACTAAGATAGTGGAAAAATTTTAACAAGCATACCAACATACCTAATTATTTATAGAATATCGGAAGGAGGACATAAGGAAAAAGAGGCAGAGATACTATTTGAAGAAAAAATGGTCAAATATGTCTCCAATTTGATGAAAGATATGAATCTATATAGCTAAGAAGCTGAATGAATTCTACATAGATAGACTCAGAGATATTCACATCAAGGCACATTATAGTCAAACCCAAAATCAGTAACAGAAGAAAATCTGGAAATTTTATAAATACATGGAAATTGCATAGCACATTCTTAAACAAACAATGGGAAAAAATAACAAAATAATTTGTAAAAATACCTTGAGAAATATTAAAATGAATAAACAACATACCAAAATTCATGGGATTCTTCCCTTCCTCTACCTCCACTTTAAAGCCAGTAACTCTTAGATTTGCCTATTTAAGGCTACTTTCTAGATCTTATAGGTGTGTTTCATTATCTTTTTTTTTCTGACTCCTTTCATAAAACAAAAACCTTTTATTTTGTCATTAATTGATGCTCAAATTATACAATTAGTTATTAGCATCAGTTTTTATTTTTTAACTTTAAGTTCAGGGGTACAAATGCAGATTTTTTTTTACATAGATAAACTTATGTCATGGGGGGTTTGCTGTACAGATTATTTCATCACTCAGGTATTCAGCCTAGTACTCATTACCTGTTTTCCTAATCCTCTCCTTCCTCCCACCCCTACCCTCTGAATGGTTCCAGTATGTGTTGTTCCCTTCTATGCATCAATGTGTTCTAATCATTTAGCTCCCACTGACAAGTGAGAACATGTAGTATTTGGTGTTTTGTTCCTATGTTAGTTTGCTAAGGATAATGGTCCCCAGCTCCATCCATTTTCCTGCAAAGGACATGATCTCATTCTTTTATATGGCTGTATAGAATTCCATTGTGTCTATATACATTTTCTTTATTTGGTCAATCATTGACTGGCATTTAGGTTGATTTCATGTCAACCTGAATGCTATTGTGAATAATATTGCAATGAACATACATGTGCATGTGTCTTTATATTCCTTTGGGTATATACCCAGTAAAGGAATTGCTGAGTAGAATGGCACTTGTCTTTAGGCCTTTGAGGAATCGTCATACTGTCTTCTACTATGGCAGGACTAATTTATATTCCCATCATGTAGCAGTATTCCTTTTTCTCCACAACCTCACCAGCATCTGTTATTTTTTGACTTTTTAATAGTTGCTCTTCTAATGAATGTTAGATGGTATCTCACTGTTTGATTTGCATGTCTCTAATGATCAGTGATGTTGAGCTTTTTTCATATGATTGTTGGCTGCATGTATGTTTTCTTTTGAAAGGTGTATGTTCATGCCCTTTGCCCACTTTTATGGGTTCTTTTTTCTTTTCTTGTAAATTTGTTTAAGTTCCTTATAGATGCTGGATATTAGATCTTTGTCAGTTGCATAGTTTGCAAAACGTTTCTCCCATTCTCTGGATTGTCTGTCTACTCTGTTGATTGTTTCTTTGCTGTGCAGTGGCTTTTTAGTTTAATTAGATTTCATTTGTCGCTTTTTTTCATTGCAATCATTTTGGTGTCTCTGTCATAAAATCTTTGCCCATGCCTATGTTCTGAATGGTATTGCCTAGGTTGTCTTCCAGAAATTTTACAGCTTTGGGTCTTACATTGATGTATTTGATTCATCTTGACTTGGTTTTTGTACGTGGTATAAGGGAGGGGTCCAGTTTCAGTCTTACGCGTATGGCTAGCCAGGTTTTCCAGCACCATTTATTGAATAGAGAATTACTTCCCTATTACTTGTTTTTGTCAGGTTTCTTGAAGATCAGATAGTTGTAGATATGCTGTCTTATTTCTGCATTCTCTATTTTGTTCCATTGGTCTATGTGTCTGCTCTTGTACCAGTACCATGCTGTTTTGGTTACTCTAGCCCTGTAGTATAGTTTGAAGTCTGGCAGCGTGATGCCTTTAGCTTTGTTTCTTTGTTCTTTGTTTAGGATTGTTTTGGCAATTTGGGTGTTTTTTTTCCTGTGGTTACATAAAAATTTTAAAACGCTTTTTAATTTTTCTTTTGTCTCCTCTCACTGTGTATTTTAAAATAGCTCATCTTTTTGCATGATAATTCCTCCTTCAGCTTGGTCAGTTCTGCTATGGAGAATCATGCATTCTTCAGTATGCCAACTGTATTTTTCAACTCCAGAATTTCTGCTTAATTCTTTTTAATTATTTCAATTGCTTCGTGAAATTTATCAGATGGGACTGGCCATGGTAGCTCACACCTGTAATTCCAGCACTTTGGGAGGCTGTGGTGGGCAGATTGCTTGAGCCCAGGAGTTTGAGACCAGCCTGAGCAACATGATGAAATGTACCTCTACAACAACAACAACAACAAAAATAGAAAAAATTAGTTGGGCATGGTAGCATGTACCTACAGGTTCAACTACTCTGGTGGATAAGGTGGTAGGATCACTTAAGCCCAGGAGATTGAGGTGGCAGTGAGCCATGAGCATGCCACTGCACTCCAGCCTAACTAACAGAACAAGATCACTTTTCAAATGTATATACTTGAATATATATATGTGAGGGAATGTATTCTCTTCTCCGGTCCACAAGGGGACGTAGTTTCAAAGGGAAGAACTTCCCAATGCCATACTTCACCCATGTCTTCATCTGGGATCTTAGAAGTCTTTGTTTAAGTTTTGCATGCATGGGAAAATAATCAAAGTCAATCACTCCAGTAGAAGTTTAAAGGAACTCCTTTTATAGGACAGAAAAATTGAATAGGACAGGAATTACTCCCAGGCTAAAAGTCCCTTTTCTCCCACATCCCAGTGGACACCATTTCTGGAACCCCTTACACAACATTGTGGGAGATGTTTTCTTTCTCCTTTTTTCTCTATTTTTTTCTCCTTTTTCTCTCTCTGCCTAAATAAATCACTTTCTACAAAACTCTTTGGGGTCCAATATTTACTTAAATGAGCCACCACGCCCAGTGGCGTTCTACCTCCCATTCTCGCTTGAATGAGAGACAAAGAGCCTGGAAGAACACAACCTAGCAGGGATCTGAGCCTCCCCGCAGCCCCGGAACTTGGTCTCATATGTGTATGTGTGCGTGTGTGTGTGTGTGTGTGTGTGTGTGTGATGAGATTTTGCATTCTCTTCCTGTGTTATCTTGAATTTGTTTGACTTTTCTCAAAACAACTATTTTGAGTTCTCTGACCATAAGTTTACACATCTCTGTCTCTCTGGGATTGGTCCGTGGTGCCTTACTTAGTTCGTTTGGTGAGGCCATGCTTTCTTCGATGGTCTTGACACTTACAGAAGTTTGCCTATGTCTGAACATTGAAGAGTTAGGTATTTACTGTAGTCTTTGCAGTCTTGTCTTGTGTGTATGAGTCCATCTGGGGAAGGCTTTCGAGGTACAAGAAAGTACTTAGGTTTTTTGATCTAAGATTTTGGCCACTGCAGCCATATCTGCATTAGAAAGTACCACAAACCCAATAATGCTGTGGTTCTTGCAGACTCATATAGGTACCACTTAAGTGGTCTGGGATAAGATCCAGAAAAACTATCCGAATGACCAGACATAGACTCCTGTTCTCTCACCTTACTTTTTCACAAACAAATGTAGTCTCTTTCTCTCTGTGCTGCACTTCCTGGAATTGGGGTACGTGTGATTTAAGCACCTCTGTGGCAACCACAACTGGGACTGCACTAGATCATTATTAAAGCCAGCACAGCACAGAGTCTTGACCAAGGCGTACTTTAACCACTACCTGGCTACCACTTGTATTAACTTAAGGCCCTAGGGCTCTACAATCAGCGGGTGGCAAGGTCAGCCAGGTTTATGTCCTTCCTTTAAGTGCAGCAAACTCCTCTGGGCCCCATGTGGGTGCAGAGATGCTGTCCAGGAACGTGGGCCTGGAGTTGAAAACCTTAGAAATCTATGTTGTGCTCTTTTCTACTACAGCTGAGCTGGCATCAAAATTACCAATGTCCTTCCTACTATTCCCCCACCTTTCCCTAGACAGAGTAGTCTCTCTCATTGTCTACGCTCACCCCAGGCCCATGGAGAGTACAGCCAGGGTGCTAACAACATTCACTTAAGGCCCAAGGGTTCTTCAGTCAGTTTGTGGTGAATGCTGCCAAACCTGAGACACACCCTTCAGGGAAGGTAGCTTCCCTCTTGCACAGGGTAGGTCCAGAAATTCCATCCAATAGCCAAGACCTGTAATCCTTTACCCACAATATCCCACTCTGTGCTCTTTCTCACTGTGGCCAAGCTGGTACCTTAGCTGCAAAATAAAGTCTCCTTTACTCTTACTTTTGCTTTTCTCAAGCAGAAGGCATTTCTCCTATAGTCACTACAGGTATGAATGTGCATGTGAAACTAGCACATACCAGAGTCTCACCTAAGGCCCATGGTGTGTACTACCTGGTTACAACTGCTGTATTTTTAGGGCCCACGGTCTCTTTAGTGAGCAGTTAATGAATCTTTCCAGGGTTGTGTCCTTCCCTTCAGGGCAGTGGGTTCCTTTTGGACTCAAGGTGTATGTACAAATGTCATCAGGGAGCTAGAGCTTGGAAGTGGGGCCACACAACTCAGTCTAGTGCTCTATTCTACCATGGCTGAGCTTTTATCCATGTTGCAAAACAAAGTCTTCTTTACTCTTGCCTATCCTCTCCTCATTCTAAATGAAGGAGCTGTGAGCTGTGCACAAGCACTTCCTTAGCTACTCCACTGGTGTTTCACTAGGCCACATGCCCCCACAAGCCCACAGGCTCTGAGCCAAGCACATCACTAGGACTTGCCTAGGACTTGCAGTTCTTTTGGCTTAGACCTCCTTGTAAGCTTATTTAGAACCCCAGAACGCTTTAGCCTATGGTGGTGACGTTTGCTGAAAACTCACATTCTGACCATTGGGATGTGCAATTCCCCTCTGCCTAGGGATGGTCTAAATGCTCCCTCCATGGATGTTGGCTGAGTTCTACCCAGTGTTTAGGGCACTAAGTTCCAATGCAGAATCTAACAATCTATGCACTCTCCCTCTCAAAAACACAGATTCTTTCACCTTGCCATCCAGCTGCTGCCAGGGAAATGGGAAGAGTGGTGTCAGCAATTGGAAACTTTTTCCTACCTTCTTCAGTGCCTCTTTCAGCAATATGAAGCTGATATTAGGTATTATGATTCCGTCACCTGATTTTTTGTTCTTTTGAAGGTGCGTTTTTGGTAGGTAGTTGCTATTTTGGTGGTCCTGCAGGAAGGACAATTGGTGGAGGCTGCTATTTGGCCAGGTTGCTCCAGTTCCTGGTTCCAATTAAAATTTCCTGATCAAAATTCAATAATTACAGATTATAACACTAATGAAAAATTCCTTGTGTTTAAAAAGTATTAAATAATTTTCTAAATATTTGCATGAGAAAATAAATAATAATATAACTTCATTGAGTAGAGCTGAATGATAATGAATATTCAACATGTTTCGTATGTAACTTGATATAGAATAAAATACAAAAACATATCAAAATAATTATATTACAGAAAGATTCAAGCCATAACTGAATGAGCTAAATGTATTTTTGAAGGTATTATAAAAGTAACAAAACAATAAATATAAAACAGTAAATAATAAAAATCACAGCAGAAATTAATGAAGTAAAAAGCAAAGTAAAAGAAGAAGAATCAATAAAGCCAATAATTTTAATGCATAATAAAAGAATAATAACCAATCTCTGGTAAAATTGAGCAAGAAGATAAATGAGAGGTATAATATTCATCTACAGTTGGACACAAGCACAAATACAGCAGAGTAAAAGTTATTAAAAGTGAAAAATAATACATTTAAAACACATGCAATAGACATCCAGAAAAATGTAACAAGGTATTAAAGAAATTAAGTAAGTTAAAAATATTCTTGCATATAAAAGACCAAGACTAGATTGTTTTACAAATCAGTCCTAAAAAATTTTCAAGAAACAGGTCATCCCACTACTACACATTTTTTTTTTATAAAGAGAAGATAAAGAGTGAGCACTAAAGTCTTATTTTAGGAACCACTATCACCTCGATACTCAAAGCAGACAAAATATAAAAAGAGAGCAAAATTATAGGCCAATATGATTCATAGGCATCAATTTAACATGTTGAATAAAATATTTTAAATAGAATCCTATAAAATATTTTAAATAGAATCCTATCTGCAGATTTTTTAATTGTATATATCTATTAATCTATCTATGATGATTAACTAAATTAGACTTATTCAAGTAATGTAAGACAGGATTAACATGAGAAAATACATTAACATAATTTTCCCCAAATTACTAATGGGGAAAACATATTATAATTTCAGTATAACAAAAAGACCATTTGCTGAAATTTGACCTCATTTGTGATTAAACAAAACATAGCAAAGCAAAACTTCTAGGAAACTAGCAATGTAGATATATCTTCATAAAATTATAGAGGATATGCAACAATAATCAATGACAAAAATCATACTTACAAAAATCATACTTAATGCTCAAAAGTTCAGAACATTTATCTCAAAATAAAAAAACATGAATGAAGCTGGAAACCATCATTCTCAGCAAACTGACAAAAGAACAGGAAACCAAACACTGCATATTCTCATTCATAAATGGGTGTTGAACAATGAGAACGCATGGACACAGGGAAGAGAACACTACACACTGGTGACTGTCGGGGGGTGAGGGGCTAGGGGAGGGATAGCACTAGGAGAAATATTTAATGTAGATGACGAGCTGATGGATGCAGAAAACTGCCATGGCACGTGTATACCTATGTAACAAACCTGCATGTTCTGCCTATGTACCCCAGAACTTAAAATATAAAAATAAATAAATAAATAACAAATAAATAAATGAAATAAAAAAACAAGACAAGGATACATTTTATCAATGTGATCCAACATTGTGGTCTAAGTACAATGCAAAGTAGTATGATAAGAGAACAAAATGAAAAGCATAATGGGAGGAAAGGAAAAAACAAAACTCACATTACTTTTAGATTATATAATTTCTTATGTAACCCCCAAATTATTAGAAAATATAGTAGAATTAATAAGAGGGTACAACAAGTTTACATATATGTGTGTATATATATATATATATATATGCATTTGATTGTATATGTATGTATAGATATAAACACATTATACTTACAAAATATTTTTGTATTATTATACAATTATCAATTATTTATACATATAATGTATACAAATACATACATATATAATTGTATATATGTATACAATTGTATATGCATATACATACATACATACATACATATAATCATATTTATGTATACAACCAAATACAAAAATCAATTGCACTTTTATATACCAGCATCAATGGTAATTGTAACTTTTTTAAAAAAAAGTTATTATACCAACCACAAATATAAAGTTCCTAGAGATAAATGTAACAAAACATTATAAAAGTATGATGGAAAAAATATAGTTTTATTAAAAGTGCTAAAGAAGACCTAAATAAGTGGAGAAATACATTATATCCATTGATGCGGAGCTCGTTTTTTTCTAGATGTCAACTTTTCTCAAGTTTAATAAAATTCCAAAGTTTTTCTCAGACCTGGACTAACCGGATTGTAGGTTCGTATGAATGAAACAAATAAGTTTCTAAAGAAAAATCAGACAAATACTGCCCTGTCTGATATCAAGATTCTTGATAACATTATGATAATTAAGATATTGGTGTTTTTGCTGGGAAGGAAATATTAAAGTAATTGAATAGAGAGCCAAAAATCCAAGCCACACTTACAAGGGCATCTGAATTGTGACAGAATCATCCTTGCTGATCAATGGAAAAGGCCTTGGTTTTCTGGCAATTGACTTTCAGACAGTTGACTACCGTTAAAATAAGTAACAACTGAAATGGAATCCCTCTGAACACCATGAGCAAAATTCAGTACCAGATATACTAATGGCTGACCACTGAAAATAAAAAATTAGTACTTTTAGAATAAAATACAGAATAGCATTTCTATAATACAAAAACAGAATACAAAATATACACTCAAAGGACAAGCTATAAAGGAAGACATTAATAAGTTATATTCATTAACATTAAGAAATATAGTATCTACATGGAAAGGTATTTTATAAAAGAAGAAATCAAAATATTCAATAGTCATGTAAGGTAATATTAACCTCATCAGTAATTAAGAAAATGTAAATTTAAATCACAACAATATACCAATTTATACCTTTCACATAGGCAATTACGTTAAAGTTTAGGAATAATTAATAGCAAAATTTTCTTAGTAAGAGGAAGTATTATATGCTGTGCATGTTGAGATAACAGCTTTGGAAGTAAAGTTTGATATGCATATAATGGAAAATCCAGAAATTCCACCCACAGATATAGTAAGACCTAGAGTAGAGCTTCTCTATCTGTGCACTACTGACATTTGGGGGCACGTAAGTCTTTGTTGTGGAGGGTCTCTTACATATTGTAGAATATTTAAAAGACTCCTTGATCTCTGCTCCATTTATGCCAGAAGTATAGTAGCTACCTATCCCTAGTCATAATTACCAAAATTGTCTCCAGACATTATGAAACGTCCCTTTTGAGGGCAAATTTGCATGAGTGATACTCTTGCACATGCAGAATAGTGTTCACAGTAGCATCATTTATAGTAGTAATACATACAATTTTAATAAACCATCAGTTAATTGATATTGATATATAGATGTACATTTATATATTATATATTGATATATACATATGTCTCTCATAAACATGAGTAGATAAAAGCATGTTATAAAATGAATGTAATATAATATTATTTATACACAATTTAAAAGTACATCAGATATGCGTATCTGTATAGTAAAACTATACCAACCTATAAGTTGATAACAAACAAAATACTGACTAAGAGTTAATCTTGACAGAGGAATGAGGGGAGAAGGATGTGATTGTGGAAAGCTACAAAGTAGTGTTTCAACAATTATAATTGAAAACTAAATAAGAAACACACTTCTTAAATTATCAGTACTGTTGCTTATGACAGTATTCGTTTTATAATTCTTTAAACTTTAACTTACATTTTGTATTTCCTGTTTTGCATGAAATATTATATAATTTAAAACATACCTGAAGTCAAAAAAGAAGAGTTCATATAGCAGAGAATTTAGTATGTGTCTGATATACATCAGTATAGGACAACTATGTGCCAATAACCCCTTAGAGTTTTTATTTTGATATACTACATAGTATTTGCATGCAAAACATTAAAATATTTTCAAAATACAAAGAGAACATGGTGTTCTATACCATGTTTGTTTAATTTATAATTTTTATTTTTTTATTTCCATAGGTTTTGGGGGAACAGGTGATGTTTGGTTACATGAACAAGGTCTTTAGTGGTGATTTCTGAGATTTTGGCACATTCATCATCTGAGCAGTAAACAATGCACCCAATGTGGAATCTTTTATCCCTCACCCCTTTTCCACCCTTTCCCCCAAATCCCCAAAGTCCATTGTATCATCCTTAGGTCTTTGCATCCTCATAGCTTAGCTCCTACTCATGAGTGAGAACATATGACGTTCGATTTTCCATTCCTGAGTTATTTCATTTAGAATAATGATCTGCAATTCTATACAGGTTGCTCCAAATGCAATTATTTTGTTCCTTTTTGTGACTGACTAGTACTCTATGAGTATATCATGATTTTTAATAAATCATGTAGGTCTATAAGAATCTTATCATAAGATAGAAAATTAAAATGTGCTTTGCTTCTACTCATTTATTTTGTAAATATTTATTTTTTGAACACTTACGATATGCCAGGCATTGTTTTAGCTACTTAGGATGCATCATGAAAAGCAGATATAGATCACCCTCCTAATGAACATTTATGTAAAAGAGACAGGCAACAAACAATAGTTATCACAAATAACTGTTTTGTGCTTAAATATTACACTTTGTAATTTGGACAGCTTTAGGAATGTAGCAATTCAAAGTAATTATGCTACGCATATGTACAATACTTTATAGACTAAAAAACACCAATATACATATTATTTTTAAATCCCATGACTGGTGATACACACAAGTGAATTACTCATTATTATCCCTATATTTTATAGGCAAGGACACTGAGTCTTACAGTTTGTCACTTGCAACGATATTATTAGGCTTTGTGTCCTAACCCAAATCTCATCTTGAATTGTAATCCTCATAATTTCTATGTGTTGAGAGAGAGACCTGGTGGGAGGTGATTGGATCATGGGGGCAGTGCCCCCCTCATGCTGTTATCATGATAGTGAGTGTGTTCTCAGGATATTTGATGGTTCTATGAGCCTGACAGTTCCTCCGTCACACACCCAGTCTCTCTCACCTGCCACCATGTAAGAGGTGTCTCTTCCCCTTCCTTCATGATTGTAGGTTTCCTGAGGCAACCCCAGCCATGTGGAACTGTGAGTCAATTAAACCACTATTCTTTATAAACTACACAGTCTTGGGCATTTTTTTAATAGCAGTGTGAGAATGGACTAATACATGTACAAAACTCAGTTAGTGGTATACAGACCAACCTAGAGACATTTTACATGAAAATAGTTACAGTTACTCTCTAATACAAAAAAAAAAAGAGAGAGAGAGAGAGAGAGAAATAAAGCAGAGTTTCTCTTTCTCAGACTTCCAGTTAATTATGCATAAAGACATCCTTACACAATCTTAGGCCATTGTGATACACACAATTTATCAAAAGAGGACGTTTTCATTTAAAAGTTGCTGAATTTTATATTTTATTCTTTAGGATGTCATCTTTAGAAATCTTGATATAAAAGTCACCAGCAGTTTGAGGGAGAGGGTTTTGCAACAGCAGTTTCCACTGACATATTTATGGATCAATACAATTAACTCAAAGACAGATAACATGTTCTGTCACTATATGCTTGTCAATTAATGGTACTCTTAAGAAGTAAATTATTTCAGTATTCATGGAGAGAATTAATGACAGAATGGCCTTGCTACCCATTTGAAACTAAAAGTTAGTTTTCTAGTCTCACTCTAATTAATCTGTGTTTGTATTTCCAATGGACATTCTTGTGAGCTCCAAATAGGATATTAAAGTGATGGAAAACATTTTGAAACCATCAATTGTAATTACACATATAAAGTAATGATATCATCATTGGTTATTCTAGGGAGAGTACATTTTACATATGAAGATATAGAGACCCATCACAAAAGGAATAGTACTTTCTGAGATCAATGTTATCTAGTATCCAAAGCAATTTTTAGAGGTAGCTTTTGTTTTGAAAAGATGATGATATTTCCTATATAATAATAAATAAGGCTCAAAACTCAATTCTGTCATTTATTACTCATAAGTGAAGGTATTCGATCTAGTTTTCAATCTTTGAACATTCAGAGAGTCATACAACTGACCCTAATTTACGTTTCCAATTTCATTTTTAATTGTTCTCCTGTTTGAAACTTTACTCCAAGCAAACTGATCAAATCACTGTCTTCTGATATGATTTGTACCTTTATACCTCTATGTCTTTTTGTCAGAACACTCCTGTCTGGCATGACCTTATGAACTCCTTCTCAATTCATGCCCCTACTGTCACTCTGACTCTACCATTTCCACCTGATGAAAGCCTAATGCTTCTTAAGGTGTTACTGCTATATCATTCCTGGACACAAGGTGAGGCTTTTTCATTTGGCACAAGTCCAAACCATCTAGTGTTAGTGTCTTTCCAATATAAACTGGAAGAGAATTCTGTACACTTCACTAAGCATCATAAGTCTGGAGTCATTTGCTCTTATTGGATAAGGCAATACTGTAGCTTTCTAACTTGTACTTCCTTAACCAATATATTAAACCATTGTCTGATAACCCACCCTACTTTTTCTGTAATTCTTTTCAATTTTTCTAGTTGATATGTAGGCTATCTTTAATTTTATAGTCATTCTGTACATGGAGAAGAGATTCAAATGCCATGATATCTAGAACAGCCCAGGAAACCTAGAGTGCTGATTACTAAAAAATAGTTAGAGGTGAGGTGCTCATGAGCAGACAGCAAACATTTCTTAACTAAGGGCTTTAGAGTTGCAGTGGTATACACATTTATCTCATCTTTCCTAATAATGCAAGTGATTCTGGTCATGTACTATGTGAGAGTCTGAAAGTGAGAAAAGATTGTGAAATATAGAAAAAAGTTATTTCTTGGAACTTCATAAATCTTGATCAATAACCTACATTATTGAGGAATCTCGAGTTGTTGCCTGCTTTATCTTTCTTGTGGCAGCTTCATGAATGATGACTTTATTCCATAAACAGCGTCATGAGAATAATAAAGTCTCCCAAGTTAAAGCAAACCTCACCAGTTTTGACTGCTTTGAAGTTTTTTAAGGGCCCCAAAGCACTGCAGCTGCTCAAAAAGATATCCTGACACTGGCAACCTATCGCTTTGTAGTTATTTGGTTAGACATCTTGTTTCTCTTTTTACACTGTCAACTTTGGGTGAGCTTTGATGGAGAATACAATTTCTGATTTTACCAACCTGATTCATAAGACTTATTTCCAAAATTGTGGATTTGGGGTGTACAGAAACTAGATGAAAAGCATTAACTTTGGATTTTGTTGATCCAATTTTAGTAACAGACTTCTCTTACAACAAAGGAATATGTAAAAATTCTCCATCAATTCTAGTGATGGTTATTTTCACTGTCAGCAAGGACTCTTGGAAGCATAGCAGTAGCCTGTCCTTGGCTCTGCTCCCCAAGATAATCTCTAGTTTCTGTGACTCAGTTCTTGCCTCAATCAAAGACCACTTTATAATTTGAAGACCTATTAATTTGACATTTGAACATTTTAAATAATATTAATAAAAACCAAATTGATAAAACTACCATTGCAGTTTTATACCTAATATTCTATCTTCCAGACATTTTGAATTTGATAAAGAAGGAATCCTTGTTTTCAGTGGGATCTGGATCAGGGCATTCTTCTCAAGGCTTCTTCTGACTTCATAGCAGAAGTCCAGCAGATGATTGTTAATCTAGTTACAATTGCCCTGTCTCAGAACTCTGCATAGTTAAAAGAACTGAAAGGATGTCCGAGAAGTGTTTGCATATCTCATGAGGACCCTCACTTCATGGTCAACATTCATTCAATCATTTAGCTGAAGATCATCAAAGCAAATGACTTTATGCCATTACCTTGGTTTATAATAACGATCACAAGAAGACCAGGACTGCTCAGGATTCTAACCTACCTATAGTCCTGGGGCTGAGGAGAAGCCTCCAGCTTGCATATCTCTTCACTCCTTACTTTATTTCCCCCCACATGTCACCAAGTGATATACTAAGTATTTTACCAAGCTATTTGTTTATCTTTTCCCACTAGAAAGAAGGCAAGGTTTTTGTCTACTTTGTCTACTATTGAATTCTCAGAGCCTATAACAGTAGGTGATCAAGAAACTATTGTCAAATTAATGAACGACTGCCTCTTCATAATAAGGTAAGCATAGGCCATGAGTTCTCTGGAGGCAGGGACGCTCTCATTCATCTTCTCACAGCCTCATGTCTATAGCACCTAGCACTGATTGGATTTGCACAGGTCTTAGCTTGGCAATTTGAGTTTAATTATTGTTTTGTTTTGTTTTGTTTTTGTTTTAGTTTTTTGAGATGGACTCTCGCTCCATCTCCCAGGGTGGAGTGCAGTGGCATGATCTCGGTTCACTGCAACCTCCGCCTCCTGGGTACAAGCGATTCGCCTGCCTCAGCCTCCCGAGTAGCTGGGATTATAGGCATGCACCAGCATGCCTGGTTAATTTTGTATTTTTAGTTGAGACAGGGTTTTCAACTTGTTGGCCAGGCTGGTCTCGAACTCCTGAACTTGTGATCCGCCCACCTTGGCCTCCCAAAGTACTGGGATTATAGGCGTAAGCCACCGAGCCCGGCAAATTTAATTATTGTTATTGAAATTTTTGTCCCGTATTTCTCATATTACTTAGCAATACCTTGCTTATTTATAGTAAATGTTTAATGCTTTTTTGTTGAGTAATAGATAACCATGTGTTTCTTAAATTCATTTACCATGGCCTAGTTGGGATTTGTTCTAACACATAGGTAATTCCAAGAGTTTTAGGCAACACACCTTCTCTATAGCACTTACTCTACATGAAGTTGTTTCAATGCATATATTTATAGTACATATCTCCACTTCTGGCACACATACTGTGAATGACATAAAATAGATATGTCATCGCTATTTGATGCTGAACTGAAGATCAGGATCAATAATGGCTCCTTTGTTCTTCAGACCCTTTATGTGAAATCTAGATCAAGTCCTCTCTCATCTCCGTCCAGTAAACCCACTGTCAGGTTTAGAACATTGTTCACTATTCTTTGTGAGCATTGCCATCTTCTATCTACATGCTGGGTATCCTCCTGCACTCGAAGTTCTCCATGAAGTACTCCAGCTTAGGAGGCAGTCAATTGTGCATTCACAAATAGTACCAACAAAAGAGAGAAGGGTACAATAAAAAAATTAAAGTATCACCTTTGAAACTTATTTTTTTTTTTTTTTTTGGTGTTAGAATGCAGGTGTAACAGAGACAGGAACCTCATCTTTTGGGGACTTATAGCACAATCTACCAGTGGCTCTATTTACCAATATTGGAGAAAAAAAATGCCAGCTTTCCCTTCTCTTCACAAAGAGTTTGTTTCTTGTTTAGAACCCCAATCTTATTACACCAAAACATTTAAAGGAGTGAATTGGGTTTCCCTGTTACATGTATGAGGTCTTTAATAGAAAGAACCTCATTTTGGAATATCCTGTCATAACTGCATCAGAAACTTGCATTGCGTGAAGAAAATAAGCTTTGAGCTGGGTTCCAATTGCCAGATGATCATTTCTTGTTACTTCCTTAGTAATATGCAGCAATTATTTTCACTATTTTCCCAAACCATTATTCTTTAAATTTATCTGTTCTTTTTCTCAACATGAAAAAAATTATGTACAAAAAAAGGGCTATTACAGTCTATTTCCTCTGGCAATTATATTACATTTTTAATTTTTCTCAAAGGACTATATTTTGCCTTAGCATACTCCAATATGATCTTTGTCTCTTTTTCTTCAGTTTTTCTTACACAGACAAATTCAAAAATTTTCCATTCTTTCTCTGTATGGGCATCACTTTATGCCAAGTCATTAAATTCTATTAACATCTGTTCAGGGTATTTATTAATTCATCCAATAAAAATCTGCTGGATACCAATTCTGTTGTAGGTAAAATGCTAAGAACATTTTTTAAAGATACTGGGTGGGGGGACATTCCCATTAAGAAGCTTTTAGTCTAATAGAGTATATCAATGTTTTAGAAATAAATGTGTTAAATTAGTGTAGACAAGAGAGTTGTGTTACAAAGGTCAAAAGATTACCTTTATTTGGAGAAAGCATAAATTAATGATAAAGCTAAGTAATAAAAACTAGGTAAGTTGTCCCAGAAATAGAAAGGTAGGTAGAGCCTGTGGTGCAAGAAAAAAAAATGCTGAGAGTTAAAAAAAAATGAAGACGTTGGCATAAAGAATTTTGTGTATCATAAAAAAATTTGAACTTTATTGTCCAGCAAAGTGGATTGATGAGTCTGAAAATTGTATCAATCTGCAAAACACATTTGAAAATAAGAGAGCATAAAATATCTAGGAATACAGCAAACCAGAGAGGTGAAAGATCTCTACAGTGAAAACTACAACATACTGCTTCAAGAAATCAGAGATGACACAATCAAATTGAAAAACATTCCATGCTCATGGATAGGGACAATCAATATAATTAAAATTACCATACTTCCCAAAGCAATTTACAGAGTCAATTCTATTCCTATCAAACCAGCAATGACATTCTTCACAGAAATAGAAAAAAATATTTTAAAATTCATATGGAACCAATAAAGAGCCTGAATAACCAAGGCAATCCTAAGAAAAAACAGAAACAAAGCTGAAGGAATCATGCTGCACACCTTCAAACTATAATAACTACAGTAACCAAACAAGATGGTACTTGCACAAAAACAGAAACATAGTTGAACTAATGAAATAAAATAGAGAGCTTGAAAATAAGGTCACACACCTACAACATCTGATCTTTGGAAAAGTTGACAAAAACAGGTAATAGAGAAAGGAATCCCTATTCAATAAATGGTTCTGGGAGAATTGGCTAGCCATGGGCAGAAGATTGAAACTAAACCCCTTCCTTACACCATATACAAAAATAAACTCAAGATAGATCAAAGACTTCAATGAAAAACCCCAAACTGTAAAAAAAACCCTGGAAGACAATCTAGCAGTACCATTCTGGACATATTAATGGGAAAAGATTTCATGACAAAGACACCAAAAGTAATTGCAACAAAAGAAAACATCAAAAAATGAGATCTAATTAAACTAAAGGGCTTCTGCACAACAAAATAAACTATCAACAGAGTAAACAGAGAGCTGACAGAATGGGAGAAAATGTTTGCAAACTATCCTCTGACAAAGGTCTACATGTGGCAAACAAGCATATGAAAACAAATAGATATCATTGATCATTAGAGAAATACAAATAAAAACCACAATGAGATACCATCTCATAACAATCAGAATGGCTATCATTAAAAAGTAAAATAATAATAATAACAGATGCTGCAAGTTTGTGGAGAAAAGAGAGAGCTTATATATTGTTGGTGAGGATGTAAATTAATTCAACCAGTTTGGAAAGCAGTGTGGCAGTTCCTCAAGGAGTTAAACCTAGAATTACCATTCTACTCAGCAGTCCTATTACTAGGTATATATCCAAAGAATATGAATCATTCCATCCTAAAGACACATGCACCCTATGTTCACTGCAGCACTAATCACAATAGTAAGACTTAGAATCAACCTAAACGCCCATCAATGATAGACTGGATGAAGAAAGTCCATATATACTATGGAATTCTATGCTGCCATAAAAAAGCAATGAGATGATGTTCTTTGCAGAATATCGATGGAACTAGAGGCCCTTATCTATAGCAAAGTAATGCAGGAAAAGAAAACTAAATACTGAATATTCTCACTTATATGTGGAAGCTAAATGATGAGAACACATGGACACAGAGAGGGGAACAACATACACCAATATGAAACCAATAAACAGCGTTTTCCTAAAGGGTTTCTTGAAGAAGTACAGCTCTAGCTTAAAAGTCTACGTGTTAGATCACCAGGTCAAGCCCATTTCTGTGACTGATTTCTGGCTTCACTAACGTGGGTTTTTTTGCTTTTAACTTTCTAAGTCTAAGAGGGAAATGCGTCAGTGATTTCAAGATTGAAGGAAACATTTTGGACTACATGGCTCTGATACTGTTGTAACTCCAGTGGCAGCTTTGGAATATGAAGAGGAGAACCTGGTACAGATTTAAGTAATAATGCATTGATAAGGTGTTAAAACATAGCAGGCAATAATATTACATGTGTTGCCTCATTGTAGTTTTTGCAGCAAACAGAGAGGTGGTTTGTTGAAATTTGCCAAAGTTTTAATAAAATATAACCACTCCTGGTGGAGAGTTGGTACCAAGTATATCACATCAAGCCAACAAAAATGAAAGGAGAGTGAATCCAGTAAATAATCACTGCTTTCAGAAATATCTTCAAGAGGACAGTTTTCTCACTTCAGCACATTCTGCTTGTCATAGGTGAAACAAATGTTTTTCAGCTCTTCTCCCATCAAATCAATTACTTCAAGCTCCACTACAGCTTTTGCAAAACCTGTTTTTTTAGTAATCACTTTGTGATTACCCTACTAGATTGTGAGCATTCGGGATAAAAAACTATGTTTATTTACCGTTGTGTTCCCCAGTGTCTAGGATACTTTTTGGCATGCAATGACCACATCATAATAGAAAAATAAATGTCATTTATTTGATCTCTTTTCAATTTTCTATAATATATATTTTACTAAATAATTGGTTTGCCTGAAATAACCTTTTTATCACCAGTGTGCCTGACAGGGGCAGAGATCATGTCTCTGTTCTTCTGTACCTGGCACAGAGCAGATGCTCCATAAATGTGAATTGATGAATGTATGAATTAAATGTTACAACAATCTCTTCAACAACTAAATTATCAAAAAAGAGACAGTAATTTCACCATTATCATTATTATGAAATTATTATATTCCGATTCTGATAAACATTGAATGAATTGGGAACAGAGTCCAAGGTTGACTATGTAAAATCATACTCCAATTAACTGGCACATCTTTTACAAGTCACAGAATAGAGCTGTTCTGTTCAATTTCAATTATGGAAATAATTCTACTGGGAATTATTAGCCATTAAGTAGAAAAGTAAGCTTACTAGTTTCTATTACCATACTTGCAGTATGCACACACACACATGCACATGTATACTCACTTCTTTCTAGTCCTAGAACATTCTTTGATTTTTATTGAGTTCTAAATATGATTTTAAGGACACAGTACTAAGTTTAGCAAGTACATTTATTTCAAAATCTAATTTTAAAAATTATACGAACAAATATATTTTTGAAGAACAAACATGTAAAAGTATAAAGTTAAAATCCCTTATAACCCTACTACCCAATTATATATCTATATCCATAGCTACAACAAAAATAATATCATAAATATATAGTATTTGGCAATCTGCTTGTTCACTTCTTTCTAAGCTAGCATAATAATGTTAAGAGCCTGGACTCTTAACTAGAGCTAGTTTTGAATTTGGGGGCAAGTCACTTGTTCTTTTAGTTTATCCAATTTCTCATCTACAATATGGGAAAATAATTAGCCTTTACTTTTGTTATGAAGAGTAAATGAAATAATGCAAATAAGACAAGTAGCAAATAATAATTAATTAATTTCAGTTACCTACATAGTTTTTGTTATTATACGTTATTTTTTGGAACATAACACATCTCAGTTTATTTAACTAGTCCAAAGGCAATCAAACCAACATCTAAGTTGCTTTCATTTTTTTCAATGTTAGAAGAAAATTATATGATAAATATCCTTGCACATTCATAGGTGCCTACCTGCCCACTTATTTTTACACAATATATTTCTAGAAGTAAAATTCTTGAGACATAAGGGTATGAACATTTTTTAGATGTTCAGTTTTGCTATATTGCCCTGAAGACAGATTGTAATAATCTACACAACAATCAGCAGGGTTTAAGTGTGCTCACTTCCCCATGATTTTGTCAACACTGAATACTTGTCATTAAAAACCCTGCCGGCCGGACATGCTGGCTCACACCTGTAATCCCAGCACTTCGGGAGGTCAAGCTGGGTAGATGGCAAGGTCAGGAGTTCAAGACCAGCCTGGCAAAGATGGTGAAACCCCGTCCCTACTAAAAATACAAAAATTAGCCGGGTTTGATGGCGCCCACCTGCAATCTCAGCTTCTCAGGAGGCTGAAGCAGAGAATTGCTTGAACCCAGGAGGCGGAGGTTGCAGTGAGCCAAGATCGCGCCACTACACTCCAACCTGGGCGACAGAGCAAGACTCCATCTCAAAAAAACAAAACAAAAGAAAACAAACCTCGCTAATTCCATAGAGGAGAAAATGTATCTCTTGTTTCAATTTACATTTTTATTACTAGTGAGATTTATTGACCATTTGTGTTTCTATTTTGCATCTCCCTGTTATATCTTTTGCCCATTTATTGCTCTTTATGTGAGCGTTTTTGTCTTACATAAATATTTTATTAAGATTTTATACCTTGGATTTTACATACATTTCAAAAATGTTTAGGCTTTTTTAATGGTTTTAACTATTTATGATATTTTGATAGGCAGATATGTTAATACATTTGAGTGATTAAAAAGAAATACTCTTCAGTTAATTATGTTGATATCAGACAGACACAGCCTTAAGATTTTCATATACTGTAATTTTCAATACATTTTACAAAAATTTTCCATATATATATTGGGAATATTTTAAGTCACACCGGAACCTACATAATTTACTTGTACTGCTTTTCACCTATTTTATCAAAATGAATAATTTTATTATAATTCCGCTACTAGCTCATCATACTCTTGGCATTAACACATCATCGGGTCAAGGTAAATACAAAGGAACAGTCTTCCAAAGAACAAGGCATTTATCACAAGGTTTATCAGAATTGAATCTGTCCCTGCCAGCACTGACACTTTACTTTTTAGTATAGCAAAAATCATTTCTCTACTCTATCTATAACAGCAACATCTTGTAGTAAACCTAAAATGAGTTTTCAACTATAATCCATTCATTAATTTGTTCAACAAATATATACTGGGCTTTTGCTGCTCTCCCCAGCACTATGCTAGGCACCAAATTAAAGTTAGAAGCAAGACAGGCAATATCCTTAACTTCATAGAGCTTATAATGCTTTATAATTACATAAATTACATAGAACAAATAAACTTTGTTTAATGGTGGGAGCATAAATTAGTTCAACCATTGTGGAAGACAGTGTGGTGATTTCTCAAGGATCTGGAAATAGAAATTCCATTTGACCCAGCAATCCCACTACTGGGTATATACCCAAAGAACTATAAATCATTCTACTATAAAGACACATGCACATGTATGTTCATTGCAGCCCTGTGTACAATAGCAAAGACCTGGAACCAACCCAAATGCCCATCAATGATAGACTGGACAAAGAAGATGTGGTACATATACACCATGGAATACTATGTAGCCATAAAAAACGATGAGTTCGTGTCCTTTGTATGGACTTGGATGAACCTGGAAACCATCATTCTCAGCAAACTGACACAAGAGCAGAAAGCCAAACACCATATGTTCTCACTCATAGGTGGGTGTTGAACAACGAGAACATGAGGACTCAGGGAGAGGAGCCTCACACACTGGAGACAGTTGGTGGGGGTAGGGGAGAGACAGCGGGGGGTGGGGAGGGAGGGAATAGTGGGAAGGGATAACATGGGGAGAAATGCCAGATATAGTATGTACCTAAAGTAAAATAAATAAATTTAAAAAAAAAAGGACAAACAAAAGAAAATGCAAATCAGCTCTTGGGTTTCAAAGGGCTTAATTTAAATGTGCACTCACTATATACCAAGTGATGTTCTACTTGTTTTATACACACATATATATTAAATCATTTCATCTTCCCAATAACTCTAAGAGAAAAGTACTATTAAATTATACCCATTTTACAGATGTGGAATCTGAGACATAGAGATATGAAGTAACATTTTCAATGTCACATAGCTAGAAAGTAGAGAGGCCTGGTTTTAAATCCAGTAAGTCTGGTTCCTGAGTGCATGCTCTTAACCAAAGGTGCTGGACTACCTTTGGAATGTGGTGCTATGTTTTCCTATTTTCACATGATATATTTTATATATTTCATGACTTTTAAACATTTTTAAATTTATGATTTGAAAACATTACTTTATAATGCTTCAGAGCTAATTTAACATGACACACACAAAATATTCATTCTCTTTATTTCTTGTGTCTTCCTTGAAAGGATTCTCTGCTATAGCTTTTCTTAAAAGCACTTGCAACAATTCTGCTTTTGAATATCTATAGCAATTCCAGCTGCCATGTCCCTAGCTTCCTTAAGTATTCAGAACACAAATGAAAACCAGGATGTAAACAAACAGAAAAACAAACAAAAGCTTCAGCAGCCAAAAGAAATGTCATGAAGTTTATTCATGAATGAACATTCTAGGCTTTCACTCAGAGCCAGTTTAACATTAGACAGAATTATAATAAGCTTTAATAAGCTGCAGAAGACGGAGAGTAGAAGGGGATTGTAAAGACAGGATTCTGACAGCCTGACTAGTATGAATAATACAGGAAAATCATAAATACGTCATGGAAAAGAAGTAAAAGATACTTCCTCAGGCTACTTAAAGACAAACCATCATTGCATAATAGCAAGGAAAAATGATTGAACTTTATGATGATAGCTCACAATCATTAATAAAATGTTTGAATTAGTCGTTTTTGTTCAAAATATCAGTGGACTTCCATTAATAATGACATCTAGTTAAAACCGATGCTAATGATGATGTAACAAAAAATTGTTCTCACATCAGGTACATTTATATAAGGGAACATGGCAATATTTATCAAATACATTGGTATTCTCTAATTCATTTGCTCTATAATGAAATTTAACGTAAAGCAAAACTTAATTTTTTCTTAAAATTTTAGTGTTTTCTAGGCTTGTCTGATTTTTAACTGATTCTGTGTTTCAACTTCACTTCATGACTCCAAGTGTAATCTTTCATGAGCAAGAAATAGTCAGACGCCTCATCTGCTGTCCTGAAGTTATTTAGTATGCCAAGTTCTGAAGTTGCAGAATCATATATAAGACTATCGTTGGCAGTAGCTTACCAGTAATCTTAGGTTCATGATGAAAAATATCTTGTTGCTAACTAATTTCCTGGAAGTGTCACCACAGACTTCTACAATGCATCATCTCCTGATGATGCCTTTCCTCCTGTGGTGTTCTCAGTCTGAAATGTTCTCTCTGAGCTTCTATCTGCATGTGTCCCCATATATCAAAATCCTGTTCATTATTACTCAAAAACAAGCTCAAATGCCATCTTCCCCATGTAGCCTTTGCACCTTATCTAGTGAGAGGCAGAATTAATGAGTATGGGCTCTGCATTCAGACACACCTAATTTTGAATTCTGGCTCTTTCACCTACCAGTTGTGTGACACTAAACACTGCTCGAAGCTTCAATTTCTTCATTAGTAAAATGTGGCTAATCAAATGTCCATTATAGAATTGTTGTGATTATTAAATGAGATTTCTTGGGAAAAATAAAAATAATGAGTAAAAGTACTGTAAATTTATATTGCCTTCTATATTCAAATTGACTAAAGGAAGCAATTTTGACATCCAACTTCTAATATCCATGACAAGGTAAAACAATAAAAGAAGTTGGGACCTGGATAGCACTAGTAGACACAGTTGGTGAATGTCCTAGAATAAGTTTTAATTTAGAAATCTCTATGGAAGAATTATATAGAAATTTTCCATTTGGATTAGAATCAAGAAGAACTTTTCAATATATATCATCTTTATCTTTCATCTATAGCTCATTTACAAAAGATGATGGGAACTATGCAAATAATGGACAAAATGACAGAAGAAGAAAATCAGCCTAGAAAGTGTCATCCTTTCTTACTAAACTTTGTGACCACCATTTATGTTAATTTCATGGGTTATGCTAAGTGAAGTGCCATTCAATTAAACTGACTGAAGAATCCCGTCACGTACAGTACTTAAAACCAAAGTTGTGTCATTTATTTCTTTGGGGGTAAAGAAAATTGTATATATAAAAGATGACTTCAGAATGCTGAGAACCCTCTCTGGCAAACATGCTTTGTTTGCCTTTTTCGTTCTATTGCTACTTCCCCTCTGCCACCCACCCCAACACACACTTCTCCAGGATTAAGGCTAGGATGGGCTAAGGAGGAGTCAAAAGTAGAACTAAATTGCTCTAATATAGAAATGAGGAGATTTGGGGAATGGAAAACTTGATAGGCAAGAGGAGGAGGATCTTGAGGGGAAGACAGAAGAGAGGCTAACAGTATGATCAGATACTATATCCAAGATAAATTTTAAAATAATCTTTGAAAAATCTTCCATGGAGAAAATAGTCAGAGGACTTTATAAGAAGAGGGCATTAATGTTGATTATTATGTACTTTATGGTTTTCCTCTGATACGTTTCTCGTCTCTACTCTCTAGCACTCAATAAAGTCTGCCATACACATAACCTTCAATTAGTGATACTTTAAGAAATAAAATGATCTGAAAAGTGTCCAGCAGAATATTATTATAGAAGAATACATTCAAAGGACAAACAGCCTTGGGTACCTAGGCTAAGGAAAGTGAGGTCTTCTCATATTTCAAAGCAATGGAGCCCTAATTTAATCCCAGATTTCTAGACTCAAAATTCTTGTTCAATTTTGCTACCACACATTGTCCTGTTAATGAACTCACTTTCCTGTGACCTCTAGGAATGCTTCTCACCTGAAATGTCCATTTTATCGTCATCATTTACAGCCAATACTAATAAAGTAGATTTCTCCAACTATATTATAAATTTCATGAAGACCTCTATTCTTGGTATCCCACAGTGGACCCTCCACTAGTAAAATCAAACTAAATATTAGTTGTGGGCAAATAACTTTTAATACATTTATCTACTTTTGTGCCTGGAGGTCAGCATTTTAATGAAAATATGTATATTGTTAGAAGATGCATTGTCTCACTGTGAATTCAAAGGTATTGTGACCTTTACAAGGAAGCAATTTTCTTGCATGTGAAAATGGGCAACGCTCTAGGATTTCCATATCATTGACAGCATGGTTTTTGGTTCACCAAAATATAAAATGTATATGATACACTAGGGTGTCACTACAAAGATAATGTTATTCTTTCAATTTTATCCCAGTAACACTCAGGAATGCTATCAATGAATACAGACATACACAGCTAAAGTAAGATAATGCCAATAAACCAACTCCTGAACAGATTTTTCAACAAATCTTTCAGACCTGTTTGCTCATGTCATTTAGAGCAAATGTGGATGAATTTGAAACGTCAAGTTTCTAATGAGCTCAGTCCCACATTTTAATCAAAGCTTAATGATTATTGCTATTTCCCATTCAGCAGACATTGGCAGTTAGAAAGAAAAAAATAGATGAAACAGAAAGGCCAAAATCACAATGAAGATGTCAAGATAAACCTGCTACTCGTGAATGAAATGAAAGGGTTTACTTTTAGCCCTTCCCTCTTTGGTTGGCTTTACAATATACGTGTGAATAATGAAACTTCAATAAATGAAAGATCTTGTCACAAAAATGATTGTATTTGACCCCACAAAATGACTGTTTTCTAATTTGTGTTCCCTGGATAAAATCATGTCAATAAAGAACATGCTATATTTTACTTCAACAATATAACATCTGAATTGGAATAGGGCTCATGCTTTACAGAAAAGTAAAATTCTCCTTGCCTTGGACTCTGTACCAGCACTGTTCAATACTATTGTGTATCCCACAAATATGAGCTACACAACAATTTTAAATTTTCTAGTGGCCACATTAAAACAAGAAGGTAAAACTAGTGCAATGTATTTAGTAATAATAATTTGTTCAGTATCAAAATGTAATAATTTCAATGTTGTCAATGTAAAAAGCATGAATAAGAAATTTTACCTTCTTATTTCTATACTGTCTTCAAAATCTACTGCATATTTTACACTTATAGCTCATTTCAATTTGGACTAGCCATATTTCAAGTGTTCAAGAGGAATATGTTGCTAGCGGTTATGATACCGGACAGCATTTAGGAACTATTATTAAAAAGAAGATTATCCATAGCATAGCTTCCCAATGAAAATAAACTTTTACCAGGAACAGAAGTTGCAGGCCTATGAGTAGCATGCAGAAAAGGTAGCTGAGAATCAGCAACAAGTGACTATCCTGCAGAGAAAAATTTGGCAGCAATGCTACATCCATATAACCTCCAATTTCTTGTTCTGTGCAATGTACCAAGTTAAAAGGTATTTCTGTAAGTATAAATGGGGATACTTCACCTTTTTTAATGTTTTTCAGTCACTCCCTTCCCTCAGTACAAAAGTCTGTGTATATTTTTTTGCCTTGTCAAGGCTTTGTTTCAATTTTCACCTTCAAAATTTATAAATTTGTTCCTTCGTTCTTTTTTTTCTAATTGAGTTTCTCAAAATGCCTTTTACATCACCTGCTTAATTTGAATTTTCTCTCACTATTGTATCTCCTTTATTTACTCAGTTCTTTTTTCACTCTTGTCTTTTTGTATCCTATCCTTTGGCAAACTTCATCCAGTAGTGGATTGTTGGTTTGTCACCCTCTCAATGTTTCTGTGTTTTCCGTTTGTCTTCCTTTGTGCCTTCACTAGGCCAGTGAAGAAGTGTGACCCTTAGGAATTTCCACAAATATTCCAAATTCTGAGAAGGACTGATATCAGCTCTTGCTTTTATCAGTATGTGTTTGTGCTCAGTGATTGAACTGTGTGTCATAAAATTGCATGATGTAACAAGGACAATTATAAAACAATAACAATCTTTTCCCCAAAAGTAGTGTCAATCCAACTTCTTGGAGAATGTAGATGCTTCTTCCACCACACATTCTGTCTTGTGATTCTGTTTGGCTTCGCACAGATGGGAAGCACCACCCATACAGCCTACCTCTCAAGCTGTGGCTGGCAAGAGCCGTCTTGAGTCTATGCTTTCTGTTTAAAGACGGAAAATAAAGATGGAGTTGGTTGCTGACATTACCACTGGTGTGCATGAAGCTTTTTGTGAAAGTCTATTTAAATTCTAAACTTGACAGCACAGTTGTTGGTTTGTCAAAGCATTGCAAAATTAAAAGAGTAAAGACAATCTAAAGATCAGAATTATAGCAGCATTTTGTTTTGTTTTCTTTTAAAGTAGCTATGGACCTAAAACTGTATATTGGAGTTAGTCACTTGTCCAGGGGGAAAAGCACATTAGCACAATGATAATACCCCAAAGACCTTGGGACAAATATATCTTTAAGCCTTCTAAGAATCAGGAAATGATAACTTTCTCTTGCCCAAAAAGCCATTTTGCAACTTCAGCAATCTACATTAGCAAAGTCATTTCCCTCATTACTAACTCAATAGCTGAATTAGTAGCATATTTTCTATTTGCTATACATGCTGTTCTTTTAGTGTGGCTTCCAGTTGTTAGAAAGCCCAATCAGAATCTTCTGACTGGCCTAGTTACAGTACAATAGAGAAAGTTTATACAATTGTTTTTTTCTAGGGTGAAGGTCCATAAACACATGACGTTCTTAATCCTGTGAATCAAGGAAAGCATCATGTCTTCTCGACAGTATTGTAGATATATTTCATAGTTGCTGGATATTCTTAGGGTTGTTCAGATAACGGGAGCAATTTGTTTTTAAAGTAGTAAAGCTCACCCACATTTGGATGAGGTCATGCAAAAGAAATGGACAAAGCACTTTGCTGGCATGTTGACTTTGGGTCCGTGAACGTTTAATGACCAGAATAAAAATTCATAAAAGAGATTACTCTTGCTTCATTTAGTCATTCTTTGGTTTTCTCAAATTACAACTCTTCAGGAAAATATTCCAGCTCACCGGTTTTTGTAGTGTGGCTGCTGAATTGAAAAGCCACTCAATTATGGCTATAAATTTAGAATAAAAATCCATTTAAATAAATGCTTTTTAAAAGATTTTAGCAACTGTTCAAAATGGATTTGTTTCTAATTGCACACATTAGCTCAACATATATTTTAACATATATCGATATATTCATATTTCCATTTTTTGGCATTTCTAAAAATCAAGGATCATAAGAAAATAATTAACAACTGAAATTTATTTTATACTATCAATTAGTAAATTTGTACTGAATATTATGAATGTCATGCCTAATCTATTTTCTTGCTCTGAGACTTGGCTTACAGAATCTCAGGAGCTTAAGCTAGAGATAAAGCATGTTGCCAGGCATGAAACTCAGGAAGAGATTCATCCTATTGAGTTACCAGTTCAATGTAAAGGTAAACAATATGATACAGGACCACCAAATCTCTATATGGCAAAACAAGAAACACGAAGCCTCAAAATTTAAAGTCAAATTGGTCAAGCACCTAAGGATGAGGAAAAAGAAATAGAAACCTAAACCTTCGGTGTTTAGAGCAGTAATCGGAGATGAAACTTGAAGGCATTCTCTGAATCTGTATTGAGGAGGATAGCTCTTTTACATGGTGCCTGTGGTCATAGATGTATCTGTAACAACTGCTGATGACTGGCCAGCTGACGTGTGGGTTAAAATATCTGTAAATTACGTGTTCACAGAGATCACAGAAACAGACACTGAGAAAGTGCTAAGTAACATTAAGGAAATCTTTGGAGAACAGGTAGCAATTGACTTGAGCTCTGAAGGGTGAATAAGTTCTCAAACTGCAAAGAAATTTTAGAAAGGGAATACATGTAGAATGAGATGTGTAATCACAGGAATCTAATGCACAATGTGCTAGAAGAATGAAAAGTAGTCTGATGATGCCCAAGTTGGAGGGGAAGGGTAAAACCTCATGACTGACTCTTAGCATATATTCAAGATCCACTCTACCTGCCCTGTACCTCATATTTTACCACTTTCTCAGTCTCAAGCCCTCAGATTCTAGCTGGACCAGTCTTTTTATTTTCAATTCTCACCTCCTTTTTTTGACTTGGGTCTTTTTTTCTGCCTACTCTTATTTTAAAAAGTATTCTTTTAGTACATTTCTTACTTTACTAAAGCAGATTTTCTTATTATTGATTGAATTCTTTTATAACAGGAAAATATGTAACCTTTTATAAAACATAGCTCATGAGACTGTGGTGAGGGTGAATTGTGTGTTTATAATGTGCTTATCACAGAAAAGGTGTTTCATCAGTGTTGGTTCCTTTCTTGCTCTCCGATACTGAAAAAAATCAAAGTTGTTCATTCAACACACCTCAAAGTTGGATGAGAACAAAGTATAAGAGAGATGAAAATAAGCAACAGACAAAATGCAGTAAGACCTGTCTTCTTAAAGATCTCATGGAAGACACATGAAGATATGAATAGCAGGTATGTTGGCAATCGCAAAGCATCTGAATATATTTTGATATATAAGTGGCTTTATGGATTTTGTATCCAAAACAAACCCTGAATATTTTAAAATTTATTTATACATTTACATTGTTTTGATAGAAATACCTGTATAGACATATACATTTTCAAGAACATATACAATTCCAAATAACTGCTAATGAATGGAGGTGAAGCTAATTAGTCTAAGTGTTTCTCTGATAACTTAGGCTCAAGTATACCTTTATATGAGAAAATTGGTGTAATAGCGTTTCCTTCATAGCCATTTATAACCATTCAATACTATTCATTAAGCACCTACTACCTGTGCTACCCATGTGCTAGGTTCTGTGGATCTAGTACTGAACAAAGCAGACATGTCTCTGTATTTCAGGATCCTGGTCATTTGTGACAGTTATTTGTCAAGCCATGGGTGGTTTTTCTGTGCCAGTCATGTCCTTTCTATTAAGTTGCTAGAATGTGGCTATCACTTTCCTTTGTGAGAATGCTATGACTATCACTGCCACTCATTGGCCTCCCTAATGGGTGTTTCATGCACTATATGCACACACTTCATTCAAAAGTATTATTTGACGGGGCATTTATTATTATACTCATATCAAAATTAAGGAAGCTTAAAGACAACGATATGCACAAAGACATACAATTTGTAAATGTTAGAGCTTGGATTTAAACCTTAATCTATCGAATTTATTCTTTCAACTATAACTTGTTGTTTATAGGAAAATCCAATTTTTCTCAGGCCTGAATCTTAAATAATCTGCTAGATTTCTTTAGGAAAAAGAAAACAAGGGTACAAATAAGAAATAAGTATGAATATAATTTTAAAATTAAAAAATATTTACTGATGCTTGAAAATTCAAAAATTGCTTTAGGCTATTTACCAGAAATGCTTGTATGAAAGTGCTTCCTGATTGCAGCTTCCATTCTCCTTTCAATGCAGAACACTCTACAGCTCCAAACATCATCCAGAATGCACAGGGCCAGTCTAAGAGTCTGCGAAGCTTAAGCTGCACATGCTTCACAGTTAATGTGCCTTTTTTTTTAGGTTTATTCCCCAATTTTATTGAGGTATAATTGGCAAAGTAAAATTATATATATATATATATATGTATGTATATGAGTGTGTGTAATACATATACATATATATGGTATAAATGATGTTTTGATAGACAAATATAATGTGTGATATGCATTACCACAATCAAGCTAAAGAACATATCCATCACCTTACATAATTACCAGTGTGTGTGTGTGTGTGTGTGTGTGTGTGTGTGTGTGTGTGTGTGTGTTTGTGCTGAGAACATTTAAGACCTAATCTCCTAACAGGGTAAAAGATAAAGGCAGGATAAACGAGTAAAGGGACATTTACAGGGTACTTTTTAGGTGGTCGGGGAAGTGGTCGGGGAAGTTGACTGTGAAAGCTGAAATATAAGGAAAGCAGCAAGTAACTATGTGTGGACAAGCATCTCAGAAGCTCCAGCAAGGGAAGAGGCTCTGAGGCTAAAGCATGAAGACATTCTTCAGGAATCTTTTGATTAGCGGAAGATAGATTTTAAATAAGAATTTTTAAAGTCCTTTTCCTGTAAATTTAAGTTCTTTGTAGATTCTGGTTATTAGCCCTTTGTCAGATTGGTAGATTGCAAAAATTTTTTCCCATTCTGTTGGTTGTCCACTCACTCTAATAATAGTTTTTTTTGCTGTTCAGAAGCTCTTAAATTTAATTAGATCCCATTTGTCTATTTTGGCTTTTGTTGCCATTGCTTTTGGTGTTTTAGTCATGAAGACCTTGCCTATGCCTATGTCCTGAAAAGTATTGCCTAGGTTTTTTTCTAGGGTTTTTTATGGTGTTAGGTCTTATGTTTAAACCTTTAATCCATCTGGAGTTAATTTTTGTATAAGGTAGAAGGAAAGAATCCCAACACCATTTATTAAATAGGGAATCATTTTCCCATTGCTTGTTTTTGTCAGGTTTGTCAAAGATCAGATGGTTGTAGGTGTGTGGCATTACTTCCAAGGCCTCTGTTCTGTTCCATTGGTCTATATGTCTGTTTTGGTACCAGTACCATGCTGTTTTGGTTACTGTAGACTTGTAGCATAGTTTGAAATCAGGTAGTGTGATACCTCTGGCTGTGTTCTTTTTGCTTAGGATTGTCTTGGCTATGCGGGCTCTCTTTTGGTTCCATATGAAGTTTAAGGAGGTTTTTTCCAATTCTGTGAAGAAAGTCAGTGGTAGCTTGATGGGGATAGCACTGAAACTATAAATTACTGTATAGAATTTATAAAATTTATAGAATCTATAAATTTTTATGATATTGATTGTTCCTAACCATAACCATGGAATGTTTTTCCATCTGTTTGTGTCCTCTCTTACTTCCTTGAGCAGTGTTTGTAGTTCTCCTTGAAGAGGTCCTTCACATCCCTTGTTAGTTGTATTCCTAGGTATTTCATTTTCTTTGTAGCAATTGTGAATGGGGGTTCGCTCATGATTTGGCTCTCTGTCTGTTATTGGTGTACAGGAATGCTTGTGATTTTGTATTCTGAGACTTTGCTGAAGTTGCTTATCAGCTTAAGGAGATATTGGGCTGAGATGATGGGGTATTCTAACTATACAATCATGTCATCTGCAAATAAAGACAATTTGACTTCCTCTTTTCCTAATTGAATACCAGGCAAAGGGTATGAACATACACTTTTCAAAAGAAGACATATATGCAGCCAACAAATATAGAAAAAAAAGCTCATCATCACTGGTCATTAGAGAAATGCAAATAAAAACCACATTGAGATACCATCTCATGCCAGTTAGAATGGCAATCATTAAAAAATCAGGAGACAACAGATGCTGGAGGGGATCTGGAGAATTAGGAATGCTTTTACACTGTTGGTGGGAGTGTAAATTAGTTCAACCATTGTGGAAGACGGTGTGGCAATTCCTCAAGGATCTGGAAATAGAAATACCATTTGACCCAGCAATTCCATTACTGGGTATATACCCAAAGGATTATAAAACAATCAGCTATAAAGACATGCACATGTATGTTTATTGCAGCACTATTCACAATAGTAAAGACTTGGAACCAACCCAAATGCCCATCAAAGATAGACTGGATAAAGAAAATGTGGCACATATACACCATGGAATATTATGCAGCCATAAAAAAGGATGAGTTCATGTCCTTTGCAGGGACATGGATGAACCTGGAAACCATCATTCTCAGCAAACTGACACAAGAACAGAAAACCAAACATCACATGTTGTCATCCTAGGTGGATGTTGAACAATGAGAATGCATGGACACAGGGAAGGCAACATCTCACACTGTGGCCTGTCAGGAGTTGGGGGTTTGGGGGAGGAATAGCAGGGGGTGGGGGGATTGGGGAGGGCTAACACTAGAAGAAATGCCTAATGTAGATGAAGGGGGGATGGATACAGCAAAGCACCATGGCACATGTATACATATGTAACAAACCTGCACGTTTTGCACATGTACCCCAGAACTTAAATTATAATAAAAAATAAAAACAAGAATTTTTAAACTCCATTCATGATTCTTTATTAACAGAAAAAATATACACATTTATATATTTATAGTTTAACAAAAAGAGTGTCTGTCTCAAAATAAAACAAAGTAAAATAGGAGTTTCTCTCTCTCTCTCTCTCTCTCTCTCTCTCTGAGAGACATCTTGATTTTCAGTCTTGATGATCTGTTCATTGTTGAATGTGTGTGTATATATGAAATATGATTTGGAGCTATATTTCTCTTGAACCAATATACATATACACACACACATAGATTATATACACACATGTATATACACACATACACATATATACATATATATATATAATTTATTAATCTGCCTCTTTTCCCACTCGAGATGCTGATGAGTCAGAGATGAGATGGACTCTGCATCTATTCCAGCCCCAACATACAAATACTCTAATTAGATAATGTAGATAGAATTCCATGAGTACTAGCAGTCAGTCCTGAAGGCCCACAGCTCACTGAAACCATCGTGATGCACATCAAGCATCTGGAAATCTCTACTTCACCATCCAGGTAAAGATAAACACAGTCCCTTCCCACTTTCCCACCACATGCATACATGTGCAAGCACACACAAACACACACACAAAGACACACCAAATCAAATAGTGACTGCATGCTTTCACTTAACCCTGTTATTAACCTGTGTTTCTATTTTTGACTAAAGAACCAACAATATTAACATATATGGTGACTAAAACTTAAATGTAATAGAAGGATATGATTAATTAAACAGAAAATAAGTTTGCTTTAACAATTTTGTCACTGCTTTTTGATCTCTCTGATCTCATATGTAATATACGTGCCTTGCATTTTACCTGCTATCACGCCTTTATTTTGGGCTAGATTCACAAGAAATTCTCTAGTGGACTTCATAGGATTATGATAAAATTGGTATGTCTGTAAATAATCCTCTAATATTATCACAAGAAAAACAAAATTTTAAATATCAAACTGATATCCCTAAAATATCAATTATATACGCCGAGCCAATTGTGTGGTCCGGAAGGGTATGGGCAAGGAAAGAATTAAGGCTGTCTCTTTCTTTGTTTTAGGGATAATTTATTCCTCACTGAAACTCAAGTTTCTCTGAAAGTTGCACAGTGGATTTGCTATTGAAAAAAAGGATGGGGAGCTGGAAACCATCATTCTCAGCAATCTGACACAAGAACAGAAAACCAAACACCACATGTTCTCACTCATAAGTGTGTGTTGAACAATGAGAACACATGGACACAGGGAGAGGAACATACACACTAGGGACTGCTGGGTGATGGGGCAGATTGGGGAGGGCTAACATTAGGAGAAAAACCTAATGTAGATGATGGGGGGATGGATGCAGCAAACCACCATGGCACGTGTATACCTATGTAACAAACCTGCATGTTCTGTATATGTACCCCAGAACTAAAAGTATAACAAAATAAATAAATAATAAAAAAATAAGAAACATTAATAGAAAAAAAAAAAAGAAAAAAAGTATGGGGGAAAAGGGCTCTATATTGTGCTCCGGAAAACCATTTTTGCAATGATAGTCCAGTGTGAACATTATTTTGTAATGTAGTTGCTGTTATTAAACTTCAGCATGTCTCAAAGTGAATGAAGGTGTTATTCTGAGGAATGATCCAGAAAGCTTCCTTTTCAATATTCTTTCTCAGGCCATTACAATGCAGGTGGTCAACGGATTGCACTGCTTGACTAGAAAATCTATTTTAAAAATTCCTACAGTCAATTCTTTCTTGATATAAGTCCTATTATACACCCCATTTCTTTCTACAAAATAAAGTTACTTCTATAGGTATATTCTGAGAAAGATGGTTTGGAGCTATATTTCTCTTGAACCAATTTTTTCAGATACCATTTCAGCTCCTCGGAAGACCATGCAGAAGTTTGAAGCAGATGATAAGTCTAACTTTATCTAGTTATAGGTCTCTGGGAATTGGGTCCATAAATCTAACGTGATCCACTGTTGATGTTTCTTAAAAAAATACTCACCTCTCTTTTTCTGTCTCTTGACCACTTTGTTTTATTTAAAAAATGGACTGATAAAAGCATTGTTCTAATAGGTTTGTTAGAGCACTACTTCTTAGATGCATTAAGAAATAAGCAGATCTTGAAATACACTATTTTGAGATGAATAATATATGTGTATTTGTTAGGCATCAAAATAAAATCAGACTAATTTCACAAATTATTCTGGCTATCTTTTCAAAGAAAAATACAATAAAACTGAAATTCCACACAAAATACGGGGTATGCTCTAAATGCTTCTGATCAAAACCATGGCATAGGAAGGGAAAGTATGATATAGTATGGCTCATGTTTATATACATCTGACAATGACATTTGACCAACATTAGAGATTCATGTGTTTTGCCTACAGTGCAATAAATTACTTTGCACCAAAATGGCTAAGGGAGAATTCTTAAAAGTAGTCTTCTTGCCTCGTTTTACTGTGCTAGACTTCTTGCAGCAGTTTTGTTAATTTGGGTTTTCAGTGAGAAATTACTGAAATTTAGCAATTTTTAGGCTTTGAGGCAAAGTGGTCAGCCCCAGGAAGGCCAAAAGAGTAAGGTTTTCAAAAAGTGAATATAAAGACTCCTAGAGTAATAGTGCTGAAATTCTAGAAGCCAGGCAGCACATCATTTGCTCAACAGAGTAACATGTGCTCAATAGCTTCACAGATTGTGAAGGTAGTGGATAAGCAGTTCCACCACTGGCTGCCGGTGACTAGAGTTGACTCAGAAAATCTGTAAAATGGGGGATTAGTATCAAATAGTGTTATTGTGAAGGTTAAAGGAGATAGTACGCTCAGGGCTGTGATCAAATGACCCGACAGCAGTAAGCGTATTGTTGGTATTGACTGCTATGACCAACTTCATGTGACCAAAGCTTGCTGTTCTGGAAAATACTACTTTAACTCTTGAAAAGCTTATTTTGCTTTGACTTATCATGAGACACTTTAGCAATATCTTGTATTAGGTATGAACCGTATTGCATTTCTTCAGAAAACCATGCTGTCATTTATAATATAAGGGCCATCTTACACATTTCTGAGATGGGGGAGCAACGAAGAGGAGAGGTTTCCTATACCATATATACAGAATTTTCATCCAACTACAACAATTAACACACTGTATAACCAATACAAAAATAGTACGTAAATAAATAGAGCAGAATAGAAAGCCTAGAATCACATCCAGACAAATTTGTGAACTTTGTGTTAAGACAACAGATTATCTATGTGAAAAAATAAAATAAAATTTTACCACTTTACATGTGAATAATAAATTATAGAGTGACCCCAGAAATATATAAGACAAAAAGATTTTAAGCAATTAAAAAAATATATAAAACATACATATTTGACCTTAGAATACAAAAGAAGTTTTTATAACAAGTCTATCCCCACAGAAATATACCACAAAAAAGTTAAGGATTATCACAGGCTGGGAGAAGGTATTTGCAATAATGTATGTGTATTTGTAACAATACAATTAGTATTTAAACTATATAAAGGACAAACAATATGAATTGATGACAGAAACAGTTGAACATAGAATAAATATCATTAAATGTATAAAATATCATCAATCTTATAATAAGTAAATGTTAACTAAAAATTACAATGAGAAATTTTACTCTCATCAGGTAGACCAATATTAAAGGTGGACCTAAACAATTTTTAAAGGTATTTAGAAAATAACGATATGAATGAAAATAAATTGGCACAGACTATTTAGAAAAAAAATAGCAAGGAACATTTAAAATGCATATACCTCATGACTCGAGAAATCTATTTCTAGCTGTATTCCCCAGAAACCAAGGTCTTGCATATATACCAAAAGAAATGGCACAAAGATATTTAGTCTTAATTCTTAGTAGTGGAAAACTTGAAACCGTGATAAAGAGCGGTTAAATTGTCATGTATTTGTACAATGAAAGTAAATGAACTAGGTCTGTATGCGTTAACAAAAATAAATGATGAAACCAATGTGCAAAAAGGAAAGTTTCAGAACAATAAATTTGAAACAAATTTTTGCAAATTGAAAAAGCTAAAAAATATAGTGCAATAAAAGAATATGTGGACAAATCATGATCTTGTCTGTTTATGGGAAGTAAAGAAGGCAAATGAATGAGACCAACACAATAAATGAATAAGGCCTTTTTTAAAATCTTCATTTCTTTTAAAAATGAACTTCTGCTTTCCTCTGAATATACTTTAAATTTTGTAATTGTTTTAGGATTCAGTTCTTGTCCTCTTAAATTTTATTCTACATATTCTCAAGATAATACCACACTTCCAATGACTTTGATTAACAAACACATTGTGACCTACTCCAAACATCTGTGCACAGTCCAGCTCCCTGTACTAACCTCAAGAGTCCTGAAAACTTAAGGCATATCTCCATTTCAATGTCCCATAAATATCTTAAAATAGCTAATATCAAGCCATAATCTCTTTCACATGAAATTGGCTCTCTTCCTGTGTTCTCAAAATTGGTGAATGAAAAGACAATGTATCTGGTAATCCGAGTGAATAACCCAGATGTCATTATAGATACTCCCTCTTTCTTACTTCCCACACCCAGTAAGAATTTTAAAAAATCAGTTTTTCAATTTAATGCCTTTTGCATACATTCCATTATCTCTACTCTTAATGCATTTTTTCTATTCACCTGTCATCAGTTTTGAATTATGATACAATTCAGAACAAATCACTTCCCTTCTGAAAATCACACAATGTTCCTCATTGCCTATATAAAAAGCCTAAACTCCTTCACATACTATAAAGTGTCCTTCATGTACTATGAAGAGTCATTCATGATTTGGGCCTTGATATTTTTCAGCTTGATGCCCCATCATTTTTCAGTCGTGGTATTCATGCCTCTTTTATAGAGTGACATTTGCATTTCCCCCAAACATACTTTGGTTCTCTACACTTCCAATACATTGAATATGCTACCCTCTGCCTGAAACATTTTCACTTTCTGTTTATAATATTATTTTACTTCTAACACCTCATGCTTCTGATTTCAGTTCAGCGGTCCCTTTCTATAGGAAGCCTTACCCTATTCCCCAAATCGGTATTGGTATTTTTCTCCTCTGTGTTTCACAGGCTTCCAGAGCTTCCTATATTGAATCACTTATCAGGTTGACTTCTTTATTATTTATCCATCTAATTATCCCTACTATTCTCTGAACTAAATCCTGTGAAAGCAGAAATTGATTGTGATCTACATTCTATGACACCCCCAGTGTTTAGCATAGTACGTGGCTCCTAGTAAGAATTCGGTTAAAATATATTGGATGAAACAATAATATGAACTGAGTTTTATGAGGCATATAATAGTCTTTTTTAAAAATCTAAAAAAGAAATGTAAAAATAATTAACTTTACAATTAGCACCTGCTTTTAAGGGAAACATTCCTTTACATGCATAATTTCTGATAGGCTTATAGAATAACCAGGCTATTTTTTTTTCCAGTCAAGCTTTGTATTTCAGATGAGAGGAAAATTACTGTGTGAATGTTACAAAAAGTGTGGGCGCCTGCAGCTGCCAGAAACTGCCTTTTGAAAAAGTGATTTCCACAACAAATGTATGCTTTCTTATAATATGGATTTTTATATATGCATGCACAGTACGATTCAAATTGCATAAAATATAAGAAAAATGTAAACTGGAAAAGTTAAAATTGAATTTTAATTAGCCTTTCATGTTTACAGATGCTATAACCTCAAGAAGGTTTGTGGAAGTTGTTTCTTAAAATGAGGAAATAAGCAGCAACAATCAAAAAGTTGAGGCAGAGGTTTAGACTTAAGAATAGACTTGTATTCAATTGTTCATCAAAATAAAATAGAATTGTAATGATCAAAAATAATTTAAAATTGTTTTAAAAGTCATTTTGCTAAATGTTTTCTAGAAATATCAAAAATGCAGTACTGCCTACCTATTTCAAATTGAACATCATGTGAGATGACTATATTAATAGTATATTAAAAATAGATCAATTTAAAAAGCAAAGGGTCAAAAGACCTCATACTTTCTAAGCTACTAGTAAATTTTCTGGTGCATTCCAAATATGTATACATATATACACACAAATACACACACATATATATGTATATATGTTAAAAAAGAAAAAAAACCTATCGCTATAGGCACTGTGATAAGAAGAGCTGTGCACTATTAAAATTATAAAATTGGATAAAATACATAAAGCCATTATTTTCAGGTACTGGATAAAATGTAGTAAAAATCTGTGATACATTAGGAAAGGAAAATGAATGTAAACCCTACTAACATTGCATGTTTTGGCCTGGAGGCATGTGTCAGGCCACGGAACTGGAAAGATTATTCCAAAAGGACCTGGGAAGTTTCACTGATTGAGGATGCAGAAGTTTATTAGCATCAAAAAATATGCTGCTAGACAGCTCCACACCTCCTCTATTGTGTTATTGTCACAAACTACATCTTTGTATGTTTTATGTCCTATCATATAGATTTCTACTTGTTTTTATGCAGTTGTCTTTGAAATCATGTAAACAATAAAAAGTGGGATAACCAACAAGAAATTAAATAATAATGACTTTTATATTTACCTATGTAGTTACTTTTTTCAGATATCTTTATTTATTTGTACAACAACATTAAGTTATTGCCTACTGCTCTTTTGCTTCAACCTGAAGGATTATCTTTGCCATTTCTTGTAGGGCAGTCTACTGGTGCCACATTCTCTCAGCTTTTGTTTACCTGGCAATGTCTTAACTTTATTATTTTTAAATAAGAGTGTTGCCTGATATAAAATTTTCATTTGACAGGTATTTTTGATTGTTGTTATTATTATTTTTGTTTATTTTCTTTAGATATTTAACTAGTTATCCTACTGCCTTATGGCCACCGTGGTTTCTGCTAAGACATTTGCTCTCAATCTTATTGATGATACATTGTACATGACAAGGTTCCTCTCTCTGTCTGCTTTCAAGATTTTATCTTTGCCCTTGGATTTTGACAGCTGTATTATAATGTATTTCTGTGTAAAACATTTTGATTTTACCATACTTGGGCTTCATTGGGGTTTTTAGATGTGTAGATGCATGTCATTCACCAATTTAAGAAATTGTCATTATGTTTTTAAATATTCTTTCTTCCTTCTTCTTTCTTTTCTCCTTTCAGGACTACAATACTGGGTCTTATGGTTTACTTGATAGTGTCCCACAATTCCTTTAGGCTTTGTTAACTTTTCTTCATTCTTTTTTTCTTCTTTTCAAATGTTGTAATTTCAAATGCTTAATTTTTAAGTGCACTGATTCTTTATTATACCTGCTCAAATATGCTATTGAACTTCACTAGTGAATTTTTCATTTTAGTTATTACAGTTTTTAGCACTAGAATGCCAATTTGGTTGCTTTTTAAAAAATAATATCTAATTATTGGTATTCTCATTTTGTCCATGCATTGTTTTCCTGGTTTCCTTTCACTACTTGAACATATTTAAGATAGTTGATTTAAAGTCCTTGCCTAGGAAAGAGGCAGAGCGAGGTGGAAGAATACAAGGCTCCACCAGTCATCCCCCAACAAGAACAGCAATTTAACAATGATCTAAACACAAAAATAACCACCTTTATAAAAACTAAAAATAAGGTGAGCTCTCACAGTACCTGGGGTTAACTTTGTGTCACTGAAAGCAGCACTGTGAAGGTCGAAAATCAGTCATGAACATCCAATGCCAGTCTTCCCCATCCCCAGGAATGGTAGTGTAGTGCAAAGCACATGTTAGGCACTAGCGTAGGAAGAGCACAATTGTGAGTCATTGAACTCAGTGCTGCTCTATTGGAGTAGAAAGTAAAACTGGACCAAATTCAGCTAATGTCTGCCCACTGAGAGAGCATTTTGACCAGTCCTAGACAGAGGGAAAATGCTAATCCCAGCAATGTGAACTTGAGTTCCCACAAACCTTGCCATTAAAGGCTACAGTGCTCTCTATCTCTAAGTAAATGTACAAGGCAGTCTAGGCAATAAGAACTGTAATTCTAGGGGAGTCTTAGTGGCAAATTCTCTCAGCATTTTTATGTCCGAAAACACTGCATTTTCCCTTCATCCATGAAGCTTAATTTTGCTGGATACAAAATTCTTGGCTGATAATTGTTTTGTCTATGGATGCCAAAGACAGAAATCCAGTTTCTTCTGGCTTGCATGGTTTCTGCTTATAAATCTTCAGTTAATCTGACAGGCTTTTCTATACAGGTTATCTGATGTTTTTGCCTCACAACTCTTAAGATTCTTTTCTTCATCTTGACTTTAGATAACCTGATGACAATGTGCCTATGTAACGATCTTTTTGCAATGAATTTCTTGGTATACTTTGAGCTTCTTGTATTTGGATGTCTAGATTTCTAGCAAGATCTGGGATCTTTTCCTCAATTATTTCCTAAAGTAAGTTGCCCAAAGTTTTAGATTTTTCTTCAAGAGCACCAATTATTTTTTTTGGTCATTTAAAATAATCCCAAATTTCCTAGAGGTTTATTTTTTTAATTCTTTTTCTGTTTGTCTTTGATGGATTGAATTAATTCAAAATCCTTTTCTTTGAGCTCTGAGGTCCTTTCTTCTACTTGTTCAATTCTATTGTTGAAAGTTTCCAATGTATTTTACATTTTTCTAAGTGTGTCTTTCATTTCAAAAAGCTGTGATTGTCTTTTTTAAAATATCTATTTCTCTGAAGACTTTTTCATCCATATTCTTTATTGCTTTATTAGTTTCTTTAAGTTGTTTTTTTTTTACTTTTCTATGGTGTCTCGTTCAGTAGCTTAATAATAAACCTTCTAAATCCTTTATATGGCACTTCAGAGATTTCTTCTTGGTTTGAATCCATTGTTAATAAGCTAGTATGAAATTTTGATGTTGCTGTAGAACCTTATTTTGTCATATTACCAGAATTACTTTTTGGGTTACTTCTCATTTGGGTAGATTGTTTCAGTGGAAGGATATGGAACTCAAGGGCTACTATTCAGACTCTTTTTTCCCATGGAGTAATTCCTTGATGTTGTGCTCTTCCCCTTCCCCTAGTGATGGGGCTTCCTGAGAGCCAGACTTTAGTGATTGTTATTGTCCTTATGTGTCTAGCCACCTAGCATGGCTACCAGGCTCCAGGATAGTGTTAGGGAATATTTGGAAAGTGTGATATGATACATCTTTTGGTCTCCCAGCCACGGACACCATCACCTGTTCTGGTGGAAGTGTCAGGGGAGTGAAATGAACTCTATGGGACTCCTTGGTTGCAATTTTGTTTAGTGTACTAGTTTTCTTGAATGCTGATCATTCTAGCAGTGAATTCCGAACCTCTAGTTAGCTGGAGTGTTGCAGGTGATGAAATTAGCTGTTGTTTTCTCATTCTTTGGAGTAGAGTCATTAGGTTATGAGTTGCTTTGATGGCTTGAGTTGGTTGCCCTCCAGCCTGGAGGTAGTGTTTTCAAGGGAGTGCCAGCTACAGTAGTAGAAGGGGGATAACTTGCCCTGCATTGGCCAGGATGAGTACTCAGTTTCCCAGGTGATGGGCAGGGACATAGAGCTCCCAAGGATTTATGTCTTTTGCCTTTGGCTGCAAGGGTAGGTAGAGAAAAATCATAAGGCAAGGGCAGAGATAGTCATGTGTAGGCTCAGACTATTTCTACAACCACTGTTGGGGATAGTGGTTCTTGGGCTAATGGTGTTATGTTCACAGGGGATTACAGCTTCCTCTACTGCATCATACAAGTCAATAGGGATTTGGGGAAAAGACAGCAGCGACAGGCCTCACCCAGCTCCTACACAATCAGCAACTCCAGTCACACTACTGTCTTGAACCCTAACCACACTGAATTTATTACCAGGCAGCCAGTAAGCAGGGTTGAGATCTTGCTCCAGGTTACCGGCCTCCCTGGTGAGAAAGCAAGCAGGGCTGAGGTCTTTCACCTCCCACTTGCCCACCTGCACCTTCAGCAGCAGCTTCTGCATTGGTATCTGAGCTTCCTGTTCACATGCCTGGATTCTGCCCAGGAAAATTCGTTATAAGTCAAAATTATTACAAAAGTCAGCTCGGAGCTTCCTTTACCCTGTGGCCTCTTTCCAATTCTGCTGACTGCTTTCCCTTTCCCGGGGACCTCTGTGAGATAAGGCTAGGAATGGCTTCCCCAGACTTGAACTAGGAACTGGGAGTGTCTACAGGTCTTTTTCCACTGCTTCTTCTTCTTCTTTTATATTTTGCTGGACTTCCTAAATCCATTTCAGCTCTAGGTAAGGTCAAATCCTTCTCCTAAGATCTGGATTTTCAGGTTTGCCAGCAGAGATGTGTGTTTCAGGACCAAATTTTATTTATCTCACATTTTGTGTACTATGTTTTTCAGCGGTCATGCAGAATTTGTAGTGGCAAGCAGCTTCTTTTAAAAGGTCTGTGAATTCTTTCAGTTTTCCTTGTATGTTCCTTTGGTGGATCTTGGAGCAAAAGTTTACAATGCGAGTCTCTAGATCCTGTTCTATCCATTCAAGTGGGAGCTGCATGTTAAGATAGTCTTGTCTCCTGTCTGCAATTTTCCCAGGCATGGAATTTTTATTAGCAGAAATATCTATACTTACATTGGACAAAATATTTTTTAAGACGAAAACTATAAGAAGATTCAAAGGAGGCCACTATATAATAACAAACAAGTCAGTTCAGCAAGGAGATATAACAATTATCAATAAATATGCACCAAACACGAGAGTACCCACATATACAAAGAAAATATTATTAGAGCCAAAGAGAAAGATTGATCCAAATAAATAATACCTGGAGACTTCAACATCCCACTTTCATTATACAAAATATCTTCCAGACAGAAAATCAACAAAGAAACATTGGACTTAATCTGCACTATAGACCAAATGTATATCACAGATATTTATTGAATATTGAATCCAAAGGCACCAGAATACACATTCTTTTTCTCAGCATATGAATTAACCTCAAGGACAGATCATACATTAGGTGACAAAACAAGTTATTATATCTTCAAAATAATTAACATAATATTAAATATCTTCACTGACCACAGTGGAATAAAACTGAAATTCAGTAACAATAGGAATTTTGGTAACTATTCAAATACATGAAAGTTAAATGATATGCTTCTGAATGACAAGCAGGTCAATGAAGAAATGCAGAAAAAAAATTTTTTTAAATATATTAGAACAAATATAATAAAAACACAGCATACCACAACCTATGGGATACAGCAAAAGCAGTACTAAAAGAGAAGTTTATAGCTGCAAGTGCCTTCATTGAAAAAAAATCTATCTATCTATATATCTATATATACAGAGAGACATACATATATGGATATTTTATATTCAAATCGAAAATCTAATAATGTGTCCTCAAGAACTAGAAAAGCAAGAGAAAAATCAAACTCCAAATTAGTAGAAGAAAAAGATAACAAATACCAAAGCAGAAATAAGTGAAACTGAAACAAAGAAAACAATACAGAAGATCAATGAAACACAAAGTTGGTTTTTTGAAAAGTTAAACAGAACTGACAGACCTTTAACCAGACAAAATAGGAAACAAAGAGAGATGTTATAAATTTTTAAATTTAAAAATTGGCAATTTAAGAGCCTCCAGGATAAAATAGATTTATCTACATCATGTCTGATATTTTTAAACAAAAAACCTGAGTAATACATTCAGAGTTGCCTTTCAGAGTACTCAGATTCAACAACAGAACTGTCATTGTTCAAAATATTTTCAAAATTGTATATTGGAAATGCTTATAGGCCCTAGGCTATATCTTGTAAACGCCATGTTATTTTTTTTTATATATATATACTTTTTATTGCATTTTAGGTTTGGGGGTACATGTGAAGAACATGCAAGATTGTTACATAGGTACACACATGGCAGTGTGATTTGCTGCCTTCCTCCCCATCACCTATATCTGGTATTTCTCCCCATGCTATCCCTCCCCAACTCCCCACCCCCCACTGTCCCTCCCCTTTTTCCCCCCAAATGACCCC
>PVKV010017866.1:0-46409 GCA_004027835.1 Alouatta palliata
TGAGCACTGAGGGTGTGAGTGAGGAATGTGTGTGAGAGGTGTATCTGTGGGAGGTGTATCTGTGGGAGGTGTATCTGTGGGAAGTGTATCTGTGGGAGGTGTATCTGTGAGAGTTGAGGGTGTGGGAGTGAGGGTGTGAGACACGGATGTATGTGAGAGGTGACTGTGTGAGCACTGACGGCGTGAGGAATGTGTGGGAGAGGTGAGGTTCTGAGGACTGAGGGTGTGAGTGATGATGTTGGGGGCGGTGACTGTGAGAGCTGAGAGTGTGACCAGTGAGCCACTCTCATCTTCTCCGGCAGCACCCCAGGTTCTATTTGGGGTATGGTCCCACCCAGGGTGACAGCCTGGAGCCTGTAGTCCTGAACGCTGGCCTTCAACAGCCACTCTTTGCCTTATTGATCAAGCTTTGCCAAGCTGCTGGTTCCTGAGACTTGAGCTCAGCAAGGTGGCTGTGGACAGGGACCTGGGCCATCTCCCTGGTCTAGGGCCATCTCTGAGCCAGAAGCCAGCTCGTGGAGATTGGGGCCAAGCAAGAACAGTGTCAGGAGGGTGGAGAGGGCAGTGTGAGCTCAGGGAAGAGGGGGTAGGAGAGGTGACAGCAGACGAGAGGCAGAAGGCCAGAACAGAACTGGAGAACATGTCGGAAGTCAGCTCCCATGGGAGGTGCCCCTGGAGGATCCCACCCAGACAGCAGCCGCCCATGCAGAGAGGGTGGGGGCAGTGGGGACACGCCCATGAAGCTCCTACCTGGCTTCTACCCCCACTGCAGTCCCTCAGTGTCACCTGGCACATTGGCCTGATGAGACCGTCTCAGCTTTCTAGCAGCACCTGGGCCAGGTGGGGCTGGAACCCCGAACGGACAGGACGGCAGGGTCCCACACATGAGCAGCCACAGTGGCGGTTTCGGAACAGCCTGTGAGCCACATCAGGTGCTCAGGCTCTGTCCACAGACCGGGGCCTTGGAGGTCTTCCTAGGCGATATCTCCCCAGGGCTCCTGGTGGGGAGGAAGACTACGAGCCCCTTGTGAGCGCTGTGTCCCTGGTCACAGAACTAGTCAGGAGGACTCAGTCTGAGGCTGGTGCCCTGGGCTGATGGACACAGAAAGCCCTGGAAATGCCCCTGTGTGTCCCGGCCCTTCCAGCCCCCACAGCCCCATCCCTGGCTCTGAAACTTCGACAGTATTAGTTCACATCAGGCAGACTCTGGGGTAGTTCTGTTCTCCAAATGCACCTGCAGAGATGGGTCGGGAGGGTTTCGGGTAAGCCCTCTGCTCTTCGCAGAGCACGGAGGAGCTCTGGGCAATGCCCTCCCAGGCAGGGTGGGGCTGTTAGATGCCCGCTCCCTGCAAACCGTCACTGCCCAGGGTGTAAACGAAGCTGGCAAGCGCACCCCGTCTTCAGAAAGGGTTCAGAAAACAGGCATTGTCTGAAGATTAGGAACACCTGACTACCCTCACGGCTCAGCGCCACAGCATCCAGGCTGTCGAGAGGGACTGTGGGAATAAATAATATTAAATGACAATTTGGCTGACAACAGAATGAGGTCATAAGAGCCAGCAGCACTAGCTAATGGGAGGCTGTGAGGGTTCGTTAGACCTGATACAGGAGGTTTGACTCGAAGTCATGGGGCAAATTGGAGGAGGAAAAGTTGGTAGAATGATTAGGAAGAACAGGTGATGAACTCTGGCTCTGCGGGAAGGTGTCCCGGAGGAGCGGCGGAGGTTCCCGAGATGCGGAAGATTAGACGAGGCAAAGACAGAATGCGCTCTGGGGATCAATTCTGCCTTGGCAAAGCAATGATCCCGGTGATCAAACGCCTCTCCTGTCTCTGATTTAATGATGAGGTGCCCGGCAACAGAGGCAGAAGGCACGGCCTGAAAGGGAATGGGGAAGTTATGCTGTCCCTAATGTTTCCTGTGCTGTTTAGAGCAGGGCACCTTGCTCAGTTAACCACTGAATTCCCATCCACTCTTTTCAAGGATTTCCAGGTCATCCCCTAGAAGACCGTTTGATTCAGCAACAAACATCCTGCTTGTTCACAAAGTGCATCCTGGCTACTCTAAGACAGGAAGCACCTCAATTTGAACATGAATATTATCAGGAGGAACCCAGCTACAAACTCAACAGCACTCTGAGACATGCAGTGTGGAGTGTGCGAGGGTTCTAAGAAATGGCCCCAGTCGTTTGCCCTGGCTCATTAAGGACAGATCTGTGATGTGCCTGGATCTCCTTCACACTGAGAGAAAGGAGGATAGCAAATCACCAACGGGAAGAATGAGAGAAATTGTCCAAAACCAGCCAAGGCAGCCTCAAGTTCACCAGCCCTGAGGGTGTGGTGGGCTGGGAAGAGGCAAGTGTCCGTGGCCAGGAGGCCGAGAGGGGCCTTTACATAGGGAGAAAGTGGGTTCTCGAGAGGGGCTGCCTGGAGGCTTCCTGTGGCCTGTCCTCCATGGCTGGAAACAAATGACCACGATGTGGTGGCTTCTGACGATATTTATGATCTCGTAGTTCCCGTGGGTCAGCAGTCAGGGCCCAGGTTAGCAGGGGCTTTGGTTCGGGTCTCACAGGGCTGCATTTAAGAGGCTGAGCAGGCTGCATTCCCATCTGGACGCCCGACTGTGGAAGAATCCACCTCCAAGCTCACGTCGGTGGTTTCAGAATCTGTCTCCCAGTGTTTTCAGGATCACTGGCCCCAGGTCCTTGCTGTCTATCGGTCAGAGGCCATCCTCAGTTCCTCAAGGTCATTCCCAACGCCTAGAGATCATCTGGAGTTCTGTGCTGACAGGGCTTCTCCCTTCATCAGGCCAGCAAGGAGAGCCTCCAGTGTGCGTCTCCTGGAGAGATGTGTAATCACAGGCCTGGCATCCCGGTCCCTCACAACCGGCCCGTTCTGTAGAGTAGAAACCAGGCGCAGGTCCCACCCACCCTCATGAGGGGGAGATGCTGGCAGGGCGAGATGCCAGGAGTGGACCCACAGGACCCCCTTAGAGCCTGTGTGCCAATGCTGACAAAATGTCCATCCTCAGGGGTGCGATTCTAACTCCCACGGTGAGGTGTTGAGTTGCAGTAATGTATTTTAAAATTTCTAGCTTCTTTTGAGTTTCACTCCTAAAAAAACAATATTTAATCAAAACAATTTTTCCTGCTAATTGTTAGTTTTTAAGCTAAAATTTGTTCAATAGCATTTTTTCATGTACCATGTTAAGGCATTTTTTGAAGAGGACTCTCTCTCCTATGAGCTCCTGATCAGCTGGGGTTAACAGAACATCAAGGAGCTGTTTGTTCAGGCCCGAGATCCTGCCTGTGCCGCCAAGGCTGGGGTAGGTGGGGACTCTCGGGGGCCTGCTGAGGAGAGAGGCAGGCCTGTGGGCTTGAGCGGTTGGCAGGAGGTGGGGGGGGCCTGAGACAGACACGTCAGACCGTGGGTCGTGAGAATCTGTACTAATTATGTCATCAGAAATGCAGGTGAAAAGGGCTCATGAAGTTGGACTTTATTTATTTCTTTATTGTTTCAGTTTAAGTTCCGGGATGCATGTGCAGAATGTGCAGGTTTGTTACGCAGGAAAACGTGTGCCACGGCGGTTTGCTGCACCTGTTGACCCGTCCTCTATGTTCCCTCCCCTCACACCCATCCCCCAGCAGCCCTGCTGTGTGTGTATAAGGACACTGTCCTTCTCCCTGGCAAGCCTCCCATGTGACAGGTGGAGGCGGCATCCCACGGCCAGGTCCCTGCTTGCAGCTCTTCTCACTCCGGCTCCTGCCTTCTCCAGGGTCCGCACTGGCTCCTGCACCCTTGGTCTTCCTGGGCTCCTTCCCGCAGGCACATCACATGCTTACGTCTCTCCCACTTAAATGGCGCATTAAACAGTCAGAACGGGGTCATGTGTGGTGGCTCACACCTGTAATCCCAGCACTTTGGGAGGCTGAGGCAGGCAGAGACCCTGAGCTCAGGAGTTCGAGACCAGCCTGGGCAACATGGTGAAACCCCATCTCTTCCAAAAAAAAAAAAGAGAGAAAAGTAAGAATGTTTCTTGGTTCCCTTGCCCCCTCTGAGGGCTACTTACTTCTCTTCACAGCTTCCTTCCTGAAAGGATCATCCATCTTCCTCTCTTCCTCTGCTACCTCCCCTCAGACGAGACCCTGCCATCCGGTGTGCCTTCCTCTTCCCTTCCTCCTTCACCACACGTTTCCCTGAGCTCAGTGATGTCCCCTTTGATGATAAAGGAGGCAGATACAACCCAGTCTTGGTTTTGCTAGGTTCATCTCTGCACTGGACACAGGAGAGCTTGACTTGTCCTTTCCCCGACCTCCCCGGCTGCTCCTCGGCCTCCCGCCCCCTCCTGACCCCTGTGGCTGTGTCCTCTGAGGGCTTTGGCAACTCCCATGACCACTTGCTGTGTGTCGTGACCTCTCTGCATACACCTGCCAGTTTTTATAACTTTTCTTGTGTGATCAGACAGTTCTGTTGGTCATGATATAACTTTGCTAATGTGAACATGAGATCCTCGTTTGCATCTGGATGATCTCATCGGGGTGAACCTGCACGGGTTTCCTGTGCTTCCAGCCTCCGCTCCACGCCCCTTTCCCTCTTCTCCAAATCTCCCTGCTCGGAAACCTTCCCTAATACCCCAGTAGAAAATGATCCTTTCTTCTCTGAATTTTCTTCACCTTTCTATCAGACTTTCTATGTCATCTGTCATTTTTAACCTCGTTTTGCATTATTTTCATCTGTATAAGCTTCTCAGAGGCAGTGGGAGTTGTATTTGTCTTTGTGGTCCTATGTAAAATCTAACAAGACATTTAAAGGGATAATCAAGGCAAAACTGCAGTCCACCTCTACTCTTGTTCTCTTTACCCCTAGAGACAGTTCCTGCCCGCACCTGACCCTCTGTTTCCTTATGTGCAAAATGGAAATACAACACCCATTTTTAGATCTCATGTAATGATGAGATAGCACATGCACAGAATTACTAACCTGATGTCTGCCACATTGTAAGAATTCAATAAACGCAGCAACTTCTATTATCTTAGGAATAGGAGGTAAGAATATTTGTTAAATGAATACATGGAAGGATGAATAAATGAATAATTATATGAAGAAATTCCTTAAGATAAGAAAGAAACAAAGCAAAGTAGATAAACAAACAAATCAAAAAGCAGCCAGCAACCTGGCCAATCCACCTAACTACCTTCTGTTCTGTGGCGGAAGCCACCCAGTAGCAACTCCTAAACATGTCTGTGTATTGGAAGTAAAAGTGTCTATATTAACTCATCAGGGATCCCTGCTGCTATGGTTGGAGCTGTCCCTCCCAAACTCAAGTTGAAATGTAATCGCCATTGTGATGTATTAGAGGTGGGACTATCAGGAGGTGATCAGGCCTCACGAGGGGATCAGTGTCCACACGTCAGCTGTACACTCCTGATAAAATGAAGTTGGCGCCCTCTTGCCCAGCCTCATTCTCTAAGTGCTCTTTCGCTCTTCTGCCTTCTGCCCTGGGATAACGCAACAAGAAGACCCTCCCCAAATGCTGGCGCTTTGTCCTTGAACTTTCCAGCCTCCAGAACTGTGAGTAATAAATCGTCTTTCTTTATAAATTGCCCAGTCTGTAGTATTCTGCTATAGCAGCACAGAATGGCCTAAGACGCCTTCAAAAGCCTTTCTAAAGATCTCCGCCACTTCCTCTGCCCTGAAAAAGATGGGGGGAGGGTGTCACGTCTTTTGGTGGCAGATGTTAGGGATTTTAGAGCTTTAAAATAAAAAGAATTAGAAATTATCCAAATTTTTAAGTTGAGGTTTATTTTTATCCCTATGGATTTAGATTCAAATCTGGACTTGCAAATTAAACGAGTGTTGGATGAAATGATTTTCACACTCTGCATTTTCTTAGGCCATTCACCTTATGTGCTCTTGATAACATTGTAGACTTAAAAATATTTCTATAACCATGTTCACAGAGCTCGATTGCTTCTCCCCATGGGAATTCATCAATATGTCTATAGATACTGCTGTTCATAATCGATGCAAAACTGCGATCCACCTCTATTCCTGTCAAATGTTCATCTGTGAAAGGTTTGAGCCTGATTTTTCATTCCATATTCTTCTTCCAATTTTAATAGTCTGGGTCTGGAAGAAAAAAATATCAGAATGGAAATTGCTTCTAGAGAAACTTGCAATTGTTATTTCAGTGAGGACTTGCTAATCTTTGATTCTTTGAGGTGGCTGATGAGGATGTGAAAAATTCAGCGATATGATCTGTATTTTACATCTCCAAATTTATTACAGAGGTAGCAGCGTGTCGATGTGCATGTTCCTTGTCGATCTCCAGGAGTGAATTTCCTGACATTTAGCTCTTAAAGAAAATGTATATGTGTTGCTTGTCAAAAGCAGGGTTATTTACAGGTTCTGTGATTCATAGGTTCCAGCAGCTAATCTTCAGGAATATTACTTGATGGGCCATCATAGACAAGATTTAATGGATATTTGTCCTTTTTCTAAATCTGCACATTTATTTAAAATAGTATTCTGTGCTCTTGATTGAGGAATGCTCTCTAGACCCAGCCCTGCTCTACCTGGGCTGTTGCCAAACATTGATTATTGAAAAGATAACGGCATCCACAGAGGCAACCTAGGGAGGGGGAGGAAGAGGACCTCTTGTAAGCTAAAAATGAACAAGAAGGCAGCTAGCTTGCTGCCAAGAAGCATATGGCGTAAACACAGATAAAGCAGATGGAGAATAGAAGACAGTTCAGAAATGTTTGCACGGTACGTATACAAATAAATGAGCCAGCCTGGTCTCTGACAATTCTCGCCCCACTGCTAGGGGGTCTGCCGGGCTGGTGGCAGGGATCCCACTTCACAAAGGAGAAAACAGATGATGAAGTCGGGGGCTTAGAAGGCACCACATTCTTGAGCCAAAGAAATGTTTGAGTCTGAAGTGGTCCCCAGTCTCCCAGGGAAGCAGCAGGTGGGTTTTTGTTTCAGGCAGCCTGAGCAGTGGTAAGTGAAGTCAGCACTGAAAGCAAGGGGACCGTAAATCAGAGCGTCTAGCTGTGAGGCTGAGCTCAAAGCCAGGACTTGGTGGTCAGGAGCCTGGCTCTGCTCCCTCAGTGCAGTCAATGCCTCTACCCCTTTTGGCTCAGTTCTGCTCAGTTATCCAAGGAAGAGGCTGGGCTGGTTGTATCTGAGGTCCGTGCAAGCCGTCACACTGTATGGTGATTATCTTGTCATGTTTCTGAACCCCTTCTGGGCACCACAGTGATGCCAGGTTCCTGGAATACTAAGATGAATGGAACGTTTAGAGGCAAGCACCCATGGGCATGAGGAGGGAGCAATTCCCGGGTCTGAGGGCCCCCATAATGAGCACCTGATCACGTACTAGGGAGGGAACGGAGGGCTTCCTGCAGGGGAAGTATGGATCCTTAGAGGACATGGCCCGGTAAAGAGAAGATGGAAGCGCCCAGGAGAGGTAACTGTGGCAAGCTTAGGAAGGACCTCAAGCAGAGATCGGTTACACATTCTCAGATTTCCACTCCTCCACCTTGTCCCCACCACACCCACCCAGGAAGTAACCCCCGACTTCCCCAGAGGTTCTCAGTCTCACTAAGAACCATAGGGGCTTGTTGTCAGGGAAACTGGGGGCAAACCACCCACCTGAGGCTTTGACATCTCCTGGAACCCTCTGAAATTCTCAGTCCAACTTCCTCAGCCTCTCCCTCACTGTTCCCGTCACCCTCCCGTGCTGGCATAAACCTGGTTCTCCCCCGAGACCTTGCTGTACCTGCAGCTTTCCCTGGGGATGGGGGATTTTCCTGTTTTTCTATGCCTGATGTCTTCCTGGCCTACTCACCGCCAGGCCTGGGCTTGGGAGCGGAGTAAATGACTCCTTTTCTCACTGCCGTGTCCAGCTTGCGTTTCAAGCCTTCTTCCTAAATTCCCCAGTGCTGCCTCTTCTGTCCCAGGTGGGATGTTGGGTCTCCAGCTGTGGCTGCTCCTTGATTCTGGAGGTTCCTGGCTCCTGACTTATAGCCTGTCTGCCCAGCCCCCTGCCGTCTTGACTCCTGGGGATTGAGTGCTGGTGTAGATGGGATCGCTAATAATCTGGTCTGAACTCCTTGAACGTACCTTCTCCCATGGCTGTGTCCTCCATCCTGTGTTGGCCACAGAACCCTATTTTCATTCCTCTGTAGACTCAGTGTGGTGAGTCCCAGCTCTCGGATTACCGCCTCTTGTCCTTCTAGCTGAATCTCTCCCTCCCTCCCTCCCTCTTTCCTTCCTTTCTTCCTTCCTTCCTTCCTCCTCCTCCTCCTTCTCTCTCTTCCTCTCTTCTTCCTCTTTTCTCCATCCCTCCCTCCCTCTCTCCTTCCTTTCTTCCTTCCTCCTCCTCCTCCTTCTTCTCTCTCCCTTCGTCTCTTGTTCCTCTTTTCTCCCCCCTCCCTCCCTCCCTCCCTCTCTGCTGCTCTCCCTTCTGCCTCCCTCCCTCCGGCAGCATTTAACTCCAGGGCCATTTGTCTTTACCACAGCTCCAAATGACTGCGCTGCAGCCTACACATCCTGTGTCTTCTCTGCTCCGATCTGACCCCTTTCCTCACCAGGGGCTCTCATCCTTCTTGCACCTGCTCAGTTTCCTCATGGTCTGTCGCTTCCTACAACGCTCTTGGCAGAGCCATAACCCTGGGCAAACCCAATTTCCTATCCACGCTTTGCCTGCATCTGTTCAGCTGATTGTGTCTGAAGAAAAAATAAAGCATACTCACTGGCTTCTTTGAATTCATGGCCATGAGCCTGAGGGGACCTTTCTGACACCTGCAGCTTCCTCCATCTACTGCACGCCCCTCACATCTCCTACCCCGCCCCCCACACACCATTGTCTCCCCCACGACGCTCATCTCAGCTGATGACCTTGCTTCCTGAATCACTGAGAAGATTAAAGTAGGGAACCTGCCAGACCTTTCCCACCGCACTGCCCCGGCCAGCTCTGCACCCTGCCCCCCGCCTTCCTGCCTGTGGCTGACTGCGACTAGAGATGAACCTTGCATGGGTCCATCCAGAGTCAGTGGCTCCATCTCTCACTGGACACATCCCCTCGCAATCTGGGAAAACTATCACTGAAGCGAGTGTCTCTTCCTTCTCAGTGATTGATTGTACCGGTGCTAAGACATTCCCATCCGCAAGGGAGCATGCTGACATTTCCGCTGTGCGTGCTGGGTGCATTCGTGAGTCTGCTGTGAAATCAGTCACTAAGGCTGAGGCTTTCTCAGGTGGAGTACGAGATGGCAGGGCGACTGCACTCGCACCTGCTGAAGGTCGGGCCCCAGGACGCGCCAGAGGATGTGGATAGACAGCACAGGTCTGTCTGCTACCTGCTCTTCAGCACCTCTCAGCTAGGAGTGCCCTAATGAGTTAACCAATCAGAACAGGTTTGCAGCTCAGGATTGCTGTCCAGTGAACTGCCTCCAAAAACAACTGTTTGTGAAAATCCCCTAAAAACCCCTTGCCCTTGCCTTCCAGGACACTGCAGGGCGGCCCCATTTCCTGTATTCAAATGGCGATTCCATTCCTTGTTTCCCAAACAAACCTATTTCTTTCACCTAGGTGTAAATCTCTTTTTTCCAAGTTAACATGGCTGATGTCAGAAGGCCCAAAGTGACCTTCCCTTTCAGGGGACCCAGGTTCTCCAGAGTCCATGAGGTGTCCTGCACTCACCTTCCCAGACTGCTGGCACCCTGGCTCTGAAGGCCTCCTGGGTCCCCACTCTGTGGCTCTGGTTGAGGTTGATATCTTTCTTTGGGAATTTAAGCAGGTTGTTTGATTTGTGCCAATAAAGGTTTCTAATCGTGAGGAAAGTTTCCTAATTTACCAGTTTTCCTTTTGGTATTATTATGATTATAACAATTATTATGAGTATGAGATTCATGTGTGTGTGTGTGTGTTTCTGTGAGTGTGTGATACTGAGTTTCACTATTTTTGCCCAGGCTGGAGTGCAATTGTGTGATCTCGGCTCACTGCAACCTCCGCCTCCTGGGTTCAAGCGATTCTCCTGCCTCAGCCTCCAGAGTAGCTGGGATTATAGGCATCCACCACCACACCCAGCTAATTTTATATTTTTAGTTGAGGTGGGATTTCACCGTGTTGACTGGTCTCAAACTCTTGACCTCAGGTGATCTACCCGCCTCAGCCTCCCAAAGCTCTGGGATTACAGGCACGAACCACTGCACTAAGCCCTGAGTCTGGGATTCTTTAATCTAAACCATGTAATGTTTGTCCTCCTTCTGGGACTCAAGCTGGTTATATGTTAAAAAACGATGAGATCTTCACCTGTGTTTATCTGGAACTGTGGATGCTTTTACAATGGCCAAATTGAGCTTCCTTTGTCATATCAAAGCTAGGTTTTCTCCAAACCGAATTATTAATACGAGACCTTGACTTTAAAACAGAACAACCTGAATGTGGTACGCGTTTTAATTGGCATTTAGAGGCATCCACACATACTCAGGACTGTAAGATTGTCTCTCTTCAAAATATACTCTCTGAACGCACAGAGGCTATTAAATAATTGAAGGAGAAAGAAAAAGTATTTGAGGGTTAGGCTTTTTCCCCGACTCTCCTTCCCCCACTCCTTCTGCTCCCTGCCTTGATATCCCACACTTGCTGAACTTCTGTTCAAATCTCCTGATCCCAAAGCTTCTCTTTATTTCTCTGTTTCTGCCAAGCCTGTTCAAATTCTCCCTTTCCAGCTTCATCCAAGTAAGAAGGGCCCTCTCTCAAACATTTCCTATAAGTCCTCAACCAAAGCCAGGCTCATGGCTATAGCTCCAGTTCCCCAAGGTTCTGAACACCCTCACAAATTTCCTGAAGAATTTCACATTGTTGCCCAAATTGATGAACCTGGTTCCTCCGATCTTTAGTAATACAGAGGCTCATTGGAGAAGGCAGAAGCAGGCAGGGTCAGTCTTCTACCATACTGCAGTTGCTGTATACTTCCCAGCAGAAAGAAAGCCCAAGAGGGAGCTAAAACTTTATACCAAGCCATGCCCTTAGCATTCCCAAATGAGTAGCTTGGGACAAGATTCAGGCCTGCCCCCAAAAGGAAGGTGAAGCAGCGTTTGTGACAACGGACTAGAAATCACTTTCAAGAAAACTCTGGACTCCTTTCAGGGTGCTGAATCTACCAAAGTGACTTTTCACCCGCTCTTCAGAAATGGCCGAGAGGAATATCTTGCAACTCGAGTTAAATTGGCTCAATTTAATCCAAAAACAATGGGATTAGTCAGGGTTCTCTTAGAAGAACAGAACTAGTAGGATATAAAGGGGAGTTTATTTATTTATGTACATAAACTTTATTTATAAAGTTTATTAAGTATTAACTTACACAATCACAAGGTCCCACAATAGGCTGTCTGCAAGCTGAGGAGGAAGGAGAGCCGGTCTGAGCCCAACACTGAAGAACCTGGAGTTGGATGTTGGGAGGCAGGAAGCATCTAGCACGGGAGAGAGATGGAGGCTGGGGGGCGAGGCCTGTCTCACCATTTTCATGTTTTTTCTGCCTGCTTTGTATTTGCCGGAAGCTGATTAGATTGTGCCCACCAGATTAAGAGTGGGTCTGCCTTCCCCAGCCCTCTCTTGGCAACACTCACACAGACACACCCAGGATTAATACTTTGTATCCCTCAATCCAATCAAGTTGACACTCAGGATTAATCATCATGAGTCCACCCCTTGTCAACTTGAACCTAGACACATCTCCTGAGATCATACATAATCTTCAAATAAAGGCAATAATGGGGTTCTATTTACACCTAACATAATACAACTGTCCTTCAGACAATGGGAAATGCCGCAATCTCCAATCCAAATACTATTACATAAAGTTAACAACACCTAAATGCTGAAGTGAAGTCAATAAATCTTATGTCACATAATAAAGGAAGAAGAAATAAAATGAAGATATTTTCTTAGTACAGGTGTATACATGCACAGTTTTTTTTTTAAAAGAAGGAAATACTCATGACAATTTCAGCCCTTATTTCTATAGCTGGTCACGTGGTCACAGCTAGTACTGATGACTGCCTTCTTCTGCCTGTTCTGTGTTCCCTTTGCCTTCCGCAAGCACCTTAGCAGGTCTTTTTTTTTTTTTTTCAATTTTCCTGGCAGAGTGATGCAAGCCTTCATTCCTGAAGGGTCTGGATCATTTGTAGTCCCGCCTGGACTGGGCTGTTGTAGTTTCCCATGGACCTTAATCACAGGGCATGATAATACTAAGGTGCGCCCTAATGGATCACCTGTATTCCAGGCATACTCTTCCTTACCTCGGTTGTGGACTAATAGACTGATCTCATCTTGATAGTCGGGGTCAGTCACCCCAGCCAACACTGTAACTCCCTTCTTGGCCTGTTGACTTAAAGGTAGGAGGAGCCCAAAGTGTCCAGGCGTCAATCTCAACTTCCAATTTATTGGAATTGTGTTTGTGTCTCCTGGTGGCAGGTTCCTCCCTCTGGAACTGAGACCTCTAGGCCAGCAGAACATAATGTCGTGGGGACTGAAAGCAAAAATTTTGCTAATGGATCACGAGGGGTGATGGTGAGTGGCTCCACTTCCACCTCTTGATTCCTCAACCTGTAAATTCTGGCTATAGGAGACGCAGTACCATCTACTGGATACTGATTCAGAGCATACGCGGCCTTCTGGAGAACTTTGCCCCAGCCCTGAAAAACATTGTTACCTAGTTGGTGTTTTAATTGTGACTTCAAAAGGCCATTCCACCTTTCTGTTCATCCATCTGCTTCCGGTTGATGGGGAACATGGTAAGACCAGTGAATTCCATGAGCATGAGCCCACTGCTGCACTTTTTCAGTCATGAAGTGAGCGAGACAGTGGATGAGGCATTCCCTGAGTCCAGGGATGGTAGTCTTGGCAGAAGCATTGCATGCAGGATAGGCAAACCCATATCCAGAGTAAGTGTCTGTTCCAGTGAGAACAAAACCATGTTGAAAGAGGTCCAATATAACCTGCCACCAGGTAGCTGGCTGATCACCCCGAAGAATGGTGCCATATTGAGGGCTCAGTGCTGGTCTCTGCTGCTGGCAAATTGGGCACTCAGCAGTGGCCATAACCAGGTCTGCCTTAGTGGGTGGAAGTCCACATTGCTGAGCCCATGGGTAACCTCCATCCCTGCCACCATGGCCACTTTGTTCATGGGCCCACTGGGTGATGACAGGGGTGGCTGGGAAAAGAGACTGAGTAGGGTCCACAGAACAGGTCATCTTATCCACTTGATTATTAAAATCCTCCTCTGCTGAGGTCACCCATTAGTGCACACTTCTATGGATACAAATATCTTCACAGTTTTTGACCACTCAGAGAAGTCCATTCACATACCTCTTCATCAAATTTCTTTGTCATCAATTTTTCAATTATGCTTCTTCTGAGGCCTTGACCATCCAGCCAAACCATTGGCTGCAGCCCATGAATCAGTATATAATCACACATCTGGCCATTTCTCCTTCCATGCAAAGTGTGCAACCAGGTGTACTGCTTGAAATTCTGCTCACTGGGAAGATTTCCCTTCACCACTGTCCTTCAGAGATGCCCTAGAAAGGGGCTGTAGTGCTGCAGCTGTCCACTTTCGGGTGGTGCCTGTGTACTGTGCAGAACCATCTGTGAACTATGCCCTAGTCTTCTCTTCCTCTGTCAGCTGATCACAGGGAACCCCCCATGAGGCCATCGGCACAGGCCGGGGGGAGCGAAGGCAGAGGAGCAGGAGTGGACACCATGGACATTTGAGCCACTTCCACATGTAACTTACTTGTGACTTCGGGACCTGCTCAAGCCCGATCACGTATACGCCACTTCCATTCGGTGATGGAATGCTGCTGTGCACAACCCACTTTATGACAGAAAGCACCCAGTTCATGATAGACAGGCCAGGTCGCATGGAGATTTGATGATCTATCGTCTAACATTCAGTTTCCACCAAAGCCCAGTAACAGGCCAAGCGCTGTCTCGCAAAATGAGAGTAGTTATCTGCAGAAGATGGGAGGGCCTTGCTCCAAAATCCTAGAGGCCTCCACTGTGATTCACCTATGGGAGCTGCCAAAGGCTCCAGACAACATCTGTGTCTGTCACTGACACCTCAGGCACCACCGAATCTTCTGGATCAGATGGCCCAAGTGTCAGAGCAGCTTGCACAGCAGCCTGGACCTGCTGCAGAGCCTTCTCCTGTTCTGGACCCCACTCAAAACTGGCAGCCTTTTGGGTCACTGGATACGTGGGCCAGAGTAACACACTCAAATGAGGAATGTGTTGCCTCCAAAATCCAAATAGGTGTTGTGTCTTTTTCTCGGTTGTAGAAGGGGCCAAATGCAAAACTTATCCTTCACCTTAGAAGGAATATCCTGAAAGACCCCACACTACTGGATCCCTATAAATTTTATGAGATAGAAGGTCCCTGAATTTTAGTCAGATTTATTTCCCATCCTTTGGCACACAAATATCTCACCAGTAAGTCCAGTATGTTTGCCACTTCTGGTTCACTGGATCCAATCAGCATAATGTCTTCAATGTAATGGACCAGTGTGGTATCTTGCAGAAGAGAAAAGCGATCAAGCCCTCTCTGAATAAGATTATGACACAGAGCCAGAGAGTTGATATACCCCTGAGGTAGGGCAGTAAAGGTACATTGCTGGCCTTGCCAGCGGAAGGCGACTTTCTTCTGGTGGGCCTTAGGGAAAGGAATGGAGAAAAAGGCATTTGCCAAGTCAATGGCTGCATATCAGGTACCAGATGTGTTAATTTGTTGAAGCAATAAACCACATCTGGCACGGCAGCTGCATTTGGAGTCACCACTTGGTTAAACTTATGATAATCCACTGTTACTCTCCAAAATCCATCTGTCTTATGCACAGGCCAATGGGAGAGTTGGATGGGAATGTGGTGGGAATCACCCCCTTGCATTTTTCAGTTCCTTGATGGCAGCACCAATCTCCACATTCCCTCCAGGGATGCAATATTGTTTTTAATTTACTATTTTTCTAAATGTAGGAAGCTCTAATGGCTTCCATTTGGCCTTTCCCACCATAACAGCCCTCACCCTTTCAGTCAGGGAGCCAATATGGGAGTTCTACCAGCTGTTAAGTATGTCTATGCCAATTACGCATTCTGGCCCTGGGGAAACGACCACAGGATGAGTCCAGGGACCTGCTGGCCCCACCGTAAGTTGGACCTGAGCTACCTTCATTGGTTACCTGACTTTCATAAGCCCTTCCTTTAACTGGAGGACCAAAATGACATTTTGGGTCCCCTGGAATCAACCTCAGCTTGGAGCCAGTGTCCAGTAGTCCCCAAATGTCTGATCATTTCCCTTTGCCTGTGCACAATTACCCTGGAAAAAGCTGGAGGTCTCCTAGGGGACGAATGGGAGAAAGATTTACTGCAGAAATTTTCAGTGATGCAGTGGGTCCTTCCTCAAGGAACCCACTTCCCTTTATTCAAAGGGTTCTGGGTCTGTAAACTGGCTCAAGTTTGGAAATTGATTGCAGGTCTGTGATTCTCTGTTTTTATAATTCAAATTAGTCTTTTGTCCATTTGACCTAGAAGTTTTTTATTTGTATAATTTAAGTAGGAATGCAGTAGGCTTCCTGTCAATGTTACTTCTAGGAACACCATGATTAATTTGTCAACACCAGAGTTCTACATGCATCAGACTATTCTGATTGCCGCTTTGCCTCTGCTGTCTATTACAATAGCTACGCCCACCTTGTCTTTGATGGTCGAGTGTGGCCACTTGGCCCCTGCCACCTTGGGATCCAATTATTCCCACCGTATTTAAATTTTGTAGTTGAGTGACTGCGGTTCCCACCATTAGATCTGACATGCAGAGAAAAGCAATTACAGCACCCTCCGAAGATGAAGGTGCTGCCCTCATAAATCTATTTTGTGAGGCATTGGTCAAGGGTGTAACTTCCGGACCCTCTCAGCTGGGATGAGTAAGTCTAAAGTGACTAATCTACACCACCATCCCAATCTCCTTAAGCCTTTGGATCCCTCCCTCTATATCAGACCAAGGGAGATCAGGCATCTCCATGTCACTCACAGTGGGCCATCTTTTAATCCATATTTCAGCTAACCAGGCAAGTAAACTGTTAGAACCTTTTTAACTCCTCAAGCTGTAACATTAAATGCAGAGTCCCTACTTAGTGGCCCCAAATCAATAAATTCAGCCTGATCCCACTCTGTTCCTTCCACTGTCATCCCACACCCTTAATATCTGTTCCCATCCCTATTCTCCAGATTTCTGTTTATATAAATTAGAAAACTCAGTTTTTTTTTTTTTTTTGAGTGTAACACACCTCATAGATCACACTCTCAACCTCATCACTAGGGGCCCATTAGGACTTTAGTCTGGTTATAGATCTGGAAGCAAACAGGTGTTGGAATAGCATATGTAGCACATCTTTTCCTGAATTATCTGTTCTATATGATTGATTAGTAAACCATGACATTCTGTGGCTTCTGAAGAGAATTAACATTTTCTTACTTAATAACTGCCTCAGGGGAGGCCATCACTGTTGCCTCGGGCAGCACAGGGTGCGTCTCCTCAGACAAAGGTGGAAAGGCTGACGGCAGCATGGGGCGGGGAGAGGATGTTGCCACTACTGGTGATGAGAAAGCTGTTTCTTCTGGGAACAAAAGGTTCATCAGAGTTTACAAACTCAGTGTCCCCAGCTTCAACAGGGTCCTCCAAAAACTCCCCATTCCAAGTTACAGGGTCCCATCGTTTTCCAATCAATACCTCCGCTTTAACAGTAGACACCTGGTGAGGCTGTGCATGCACCTTTCACTGCAGGTCAGCCACTCACAAGATAAGAGCTTGTGTCTGTTTTTCCACTATTTCAGCTCTTTCTCTGTAGGAAATAAGACCCTCACTCAGGGCAAGGTTAGCAGATGTGAGGCTCAGTATTTTCTTCTGAAGCCAGGAGACAGAATCTCTGAGTTCATCATTTTCTTTCATTGTTGTGTCCACGGGACTTAGGAGCGACCAACCAGCTTCATTATGTTCCCCGGTTCTCCACATGTGGTCAAAGGTGTTATGCAGAGTCACTAAACTCCTTGCCTCTTATGACCAGTGAAACAAGAGTGTCAAACACATGTATTTTGTGTAACTCTCTAGACAGTTTTTGCCAAGAACTATGAGTGCTCTCCATACTATTAGAAGTAGAGTCCTGAGCATTTTTGGATGTAATCATATTAAGCAGTCAACTCCAGAAACCCCGAAACCAATAAAATAACTCCATCATTAGTATTCTTCTAGAACCATTCCTGGAACCCAAATCTACCATATATACATACAGTAGTTTATTAAGTATTAACTTACACGATCCCAAGATTCCACAATAGGCTGTGTGCAGGCTGAGGAGCAGGGACAGCCAGTCCAAGTCCCAAAACTGAAGAACCTGGAGTCCACTGTTCTAGGGCAGGAGGCATCCAGCACTGGAGAGAGATGGAGGCTGGGAGGTGAGACCCATCTCTCCTTTTCATGTTTTTCTTCCTGCTTTATATTTGCTGGAAGCTGATTAGATTGCATCCAGCAGATTAAGGGTGGGTCTGCCTTCCGCAGCCCACTGACTCAAATGTTAACCTCTTTTGGCAACACCCACACAGACACACCCAGGATTAATACTTTCTATCCTTCAATACAATCAGGTTGACACTCAGCATTAACCATCACAACAATGCTCATCTCTGATTTCATTAACCTGGCCAAGAAATTAGCCTGTATAATTTCTAAGACCAATAAAGTGACGGCAAAGAGAATAATGAATCTGCAGCTTCAGCAGCTTCTATTCCTCATAATAAAACACGGTGATCAAATACCACAAAACCAAACCTTAAAGAGATCTGCTGCTATTATGAAAAGCCTGGAAATCGGAAAAAACAAAAATATACAACTAAAGTGTGATAAAGGATCCCTTAATAAACTGCCTTCTATATCCCTTAGGAACTGCAGGTACTCTGAGGAAACAGGTCTTGCTTCTTAATCATTTAGGCAAAACTACCCTCCTGATTGGAAAGGAAGTTCTCACTGTTGTCATAGACAGGGAAGCAGGCCTCTCTGGGACTCGTGTCACTGGCCTCAAGTAGCCTCTTCCTGTAGAACTGAAAAAATTCAAATGTTGGGAATTTCTAATTTAACAATTTGCAAATCCTTCCTCCTGCTTTTTAAACTAGGTCATCTCCAAGACAGTCACTCGTGTTTACGAGTGATCTCGGCCCCAGTCCACTTCCTTGGAAAGGGCTTCTTAGTGAAACACATGCTGCTATTTCCTTTCCCCAAAGTTTCCTTTTCACATAGTTTTAAAAATTGAGTCAACCCTTGCTTTAACTGAAAGCAGTAAGAATTCTTCAATACTCTTGCCCATATTTTCCCTTAATGACAAAATGCTGAGAGTTTGGCTCTTTTAAAAGAGGTTCCTGAGGAACTTTGGGCTAAATCCACAACAGACATTGGATGAATCCATCCAGCTCCCCCCAAAAAATTTCAAATGAACTCAAACCCCTTCCTAGTATCAGAGAATAGCCCCTAACCCTGAAGCTCTTGCAGAAATTAAACCAATTACAGAAGAACATAAAGCCAATAATCTCATGGTATCTTGCACTAACCCCTGTGATAATACTATCCTGCCTGCAAAGAAATCTCATGGGTGAGGGTAGAGTTTTGTCTCTGATAGCTCAACCCTTCTGAAAGTTAACAAACCAGTTCCCTTGAATCGCAAAGGACTGCCCACATAGGCTTCCATCAGTTAAAAGAAGGACTTGTAAGTCCTCCTGCCTTAGGGCACCTCAATTATGATCTCCCCTTCTTCTTTTCTGTGCACAAAAGAGAAATGAACGTGTTAGAGATCCTTACCCAAAGAAATGGAGACAGACAGACCCTGTGGCTATTACAACAGCAATTAGAATCAGGAGCGCAAGACTCCCTTCCTGCAAGAGAGCTGCACCAGCCACCATGGCTTTAGATGTACAGAGGAGATGGTCGTGGGCTCTCCCCTCTCCTCTGCACTCCTCAGGCCCTGGAAGCTTTCCTCCACGCTCATGCTCCTCAACATCTTTCTGCAAGTAGACTAACTGCTTATTAGGCCTTGCCATTGACTTCTCCGCATAGTGTTCGTTCCCATTGCAGTCATGTTAATCCAGAAGCGTTCCTTTCCCACTTGATGATGAGACCCCTCATGATCCTGTAACAGACCCACGACCAAAACCTAGACTCACTGTGTAAGAAACCCCAATGCCAAACGGAATTTCATGATTTACTAATCAATCATATAGAACAAACAGTGCAGGAAAGGAGTGTGCTCCATGTGCGATTCCCACGCTCTGTGAAGGAGGGAAGCCCCCACTTCAATGGCCACTTCCGCCCCACAGGCGGAACCTCACTCCTGGATCACAGGACTCGTCTTCCCGTCAAACTGCAAATACCTACACCATCAGTCTGTGTGACTTTGCGGTTGTTTGTGCTTTTGGTCTGCTATGGAAACGAGAATTTTTAACCTCTGGAAGAAACCAAATTACAAATGGAACTTTGGTCAATAATTTATTCAATTCAATTCAACCTCTCTTTGCCTCGGCTGTAATCAGAATTCCTGGGCACTCAGAACCGGCATCTGATGAGGTGAAAGGAGACAGCATGGCGGGTCCTGCGACGAGGACAGCTGTGTAGAGCTCCACAAAGGCTGAAAACCCTACAGTCAGTATTGGTCATTTTCCAAAAGGGATTTAAATGATGTTGTTTTTAAAGGGTTTAAGAGATGCTCAGTCCTGAGCACATAAAGAAAAATCTCACTGAGCTGCTAATGGTTGCATTTTTGGCCCTTAGATGAACTTATGGTATGGTCCCACTAATAAACCAGCATTGCCACGATCTATGAAAATCCCCTTCCCAAAGTGATACTTGAGACGGCTTGCTGGAAAGCTGGTGGACTTATATCCTATGAGAAAATATTGATAGAGAAACATTTCAAGGGCCACTGAAAAGGACAGCTGTCTCATACTGTTTGTCCAGAGTCCAAGCCAGCAGAGACCATTTAGACAATTCCAGGTCACTTTGATCCTTCTAATGGCCCCTTTCAGATTTGGCCAATGAGTTTCATCCAGCTCCCTCCCTATGGAGGTTAAAACCATGGTTTGTGGGTTTCCCTTGGGGTAGACACATTCTCTTGCTGACAGACTACTGCCTCAGCGGCTACAAAGCTGTTGCTGAAAAAGGTTACCCAACATGGGCAAACCCTCAGACTCGCGTGGTGACTAAGGAGTGCACCTCACTGGCTGCGGGAAAGAGCAAATTTGCCAAGCTTGGCCCACGTTACAACCTTTTCCTTATGCCTATCTCCAGTCTCCCGTGGTGGCAGAAAAATCAAATGACATGATCGAAACTCAACGTGAAATCTGAGGAGGCGTCAAAGTCGCCCTGGTCAAAGCCACTTGCTCTGGTCCTTTTGAGTCTACAGTCACACCTTTTGGAAAATGTAACTCGTCACCTTTTGAAATTGTTACTGGATGGTGAATGCATTCCGCCCACTCTGCTTTTACCATCCAGTTCGTTAAAGGAGACGGTTTCCAACATTGTAAAGAAATAATTACGGTTTTAGAGACAAATTATACTCTGGTGGAATAATCTTTCCACAGTGTGCTGCCAGGAGATGAGGACAGCAAAGAGAACCACCTGCATCCTGGTGATTTTGCCTACTGGGAGGAAAATTGACAAGATCATTGCCTCAACCTCTAGATAGAAAGGTTCATATCAGGTGCTCCTTGCCCGTCTCTGCGCTGTCAGACTACAAGGTGTTCACTCTTGGATTCACGCTTCTCATTTAAAGGAAGCTCCTACCCTTGCTGGAATTCAGAAACAATAGACACCTGAAGCTAAAATTGACTTGGGAGTGGAGCAGAGAACAGCTGCTCACCCAAGACCCCGGACCAGGCCTGGACATCATTAAGCTTCCTCAAATATTTGGCTTCTTATCTGTTCCTTTCTCTGTACTCCTAGTTTTTGTCTTTCACTCCCTTGCACAACAGAATTACTTTAAATTATATCTTGCCCAAGCGCTATAGTCAATACCTCGTGTTCTACTGGGTAAACACATCTAACCAAGTAGGGCCTGGTTAAATACATCTAACCAAGTAGGAAACATTCATGCACTCACTACTTAGCTAATAGAGCATTCACCGTGGAAACATTCGGGTGTCTGATCCCTCAGGAACTTGGCTAAAATCCAGTCTTCAGTGTGTGTTACTCACTATTGTGACCACTGCTGTTACTGCTGTAAAACTTCAGCTGCTTCTCCTTATCCAAGTGTGCTTAGAAATCACAGTTTAAGCAAAGCAGCAGTCCTTAAAAGTGCAATATGATTAATCAAGTCTATGATGTGGAAAACACATCTCATCTGACAATTCTTGGGACTTAAGCAGGCTTGAGAGCTTTCCTTTCAAAACCATTTAGACAATTCCAGGTCACTTTGATCTTCCTAATGGACCCTTTGAGATTTGGCCAGTGAGTTTCATCCAGCTCCCTCCCTATCGAGGTTAAAACCATGGCTTGTGTGTTTTCTCTCTGGGTAGACGGAAATGTAACTTAAATGTTACATTTAAGTTACGGTCTAGTCTTACATGTCCATAGGCCTGGAGACCCCCGGATAAGGGATGTGACTCCCTGGGACAGGCTTATCCCAGCAACTAAGAACAAAATCAGACTCGCTAGTTAATCTGAAATGCCTTCTGGATGAAGATCTTGATCAAAAGGGGAACGCATGGCAGGTGAAGTCACTAAGGCTTTCTAAAGAGGGGTGGGAAGACGGCGACAGCATTGTACCCACACCTGCTATATGCTCTGATAGACTTGAATCAGCTGCCGAAGTCACTGTCCCCCAGCCTTCAGCAACTGTTCCCTGGAGCTACACTAATTCACTCACCCAGAACAGGTTTGCAGTTCAGGATCTCTGTCCAGCCAACAAATGGCCGTGTGGGAGACACGCCCAGTCACGGCTGACACTAAGGGAACTTTAACTTCCCTGAGATTTCTGGCATTGCCAGGGAGAGGCTGATGCAGGCTGCGCTAACACCATCACTCAACTCCCTGGCTGTCCAACTTCTTGTCCACCTCACGGTGATGGGCCATGTGATAACCAGGCCACAGCCAGGACCTGGGGACAGCGGGCTGACAAGGACTCAGGGCCTCATCAATGAATGGCCTCCAAAACCAACTTTTTCTGAAAATCCACTGCAAAAACATTGTCATACGATTGCCTCACGAGCGGCTCTTCAGGGCTGCGCTGATTCCACATATTCAAACGGCAGTTCTTTGTTTCTGAAATCAATGCTGCTTCCTTTGGCCTCTGTATCCCTCTTTTTTTCAGTTAGCCACGTGTTTCACCCAGCTCGCCCTTCCAGCTGCTGCTCCCGGAATCTGTGTCTCTTTGCAGCAAAACCCTTGAGTCATCCTGTGAATTCCAATTCCTCCTCTTCCTTCCTGTCTTAAACTCACTCCAGCTGGACTTAAGCCTCCTCCAGGCCCCGTGATGATGGTGGCCCTGTGAGGATGATGGCCCCGTAAGGCTGCCCTGCCGGAATTCCCTCAGTGTGTTTGTGGCCCGTCCTCCCCGGCAGGCACCACTCACCAGCCAAAGGACATGGTGCCATCTGGGTTTTGCTCATTCCCGGACTCCCTGCTGGTCCTCACACATCTTGAAGACCTTTTAGCTGTGGCCCTTTTGAGTCGGGGCTCAATGCTGGGTCTTTGTAGCATTTCCCTCCACGTTAACCGATGTCTCTCTGATGAGGATTCACCAGCTGATATCTGCAGCTCACACCCATTCCTGCTCTGTCTACCTCACATCCCAGTGTGTGTCACACAGGCGTTTCCAGCTTCGCCCGTCCCAAACTGAAGATCCCGTCCTCCCCCCATGAAACGCTTCCTCCGCAGCTCCCTTAATTCGGTGGATGGCCGCTCTTACCCTCACCTCGTTCAGGTAAAAATCCATGAAGTCATTTTTGACCCTTCTCTTTGCCTCACATTCTGGCCCCAAACCATGAGGCAATCTATCGGCCCCACCACCAGCCGTGACCTGAATCCGATTACCCCCGACCTCCTTCCCAGGTGCAGCCTGGTGCAGCTGGGTCCAGCCCGGTCCAGCCGGGTCCAGCCGGGTGCAGCCGGGTCCAGCCGGGTCCAGCCCAGTGCAGCCGGGTCCAGCCGGGTCCAGCCGGGTCCAGCCAGGTCCAGCCGGGTGCAGCCTGGTCCAGCCAGATGCAGCCGGGTCCTGTCTGGCTGTGTCAGTGCAGCAGCGTGGCTGCTCCTCCATCCCTGCTGCGCCCGCCGCCCTGGCCAGCCTGCAGTGCGTCCTGGACACAGCACCCAGAGCTCTCTCAGATCACTTTACTCCTCTGCTGGGAATCCTCAGAAGGCCCCGGCCATACGAGGGAGAGCCAAACTCCCTATAACGGCCCAAGGGCCGCCCACGTTCTGGTTCCCACCACCCCCCCACCTCAGCTCCTGTGCTCCTCCCGGCCGCGCTGGCCTCCCTCGTTCCCCTCATGTGTCCGGCATGCCTCCTCCTTAAGGTCCTCCCCGTGGCTCTTCTGTCTGCCTGGAATCCTTCCCCAGAGCCTGTAGGATTCTTCCCCAACCCCTGCAAGCTTTCCCTCAAATGCCACCTTCTCAGTAGGGGTGACGTGGCCGTCCGGCTGACTCCGCCTATCCCCTGGGCCTCCTGGACTCCTCTGCTCCCTCCTTTCACAGCACACTTAACCTTTAACAAACTCTGCTTTAGCATTTGTTCAATTCACTCTTCATTGTCTGTCTCCCCCAGGACGCTGCAGCCTCCACCAGGCAGGAATTCCTGTTGTGTTTATGTCAGTATCGCGAGCAAATAAGATCGTGCTGGGTCTGGGGTTGGGTTGTCAGGTTGGATTTGGGGCGACGGAATAAGGGAGTGAGCTCAGGTAGGGGGCAGGTGATGAGCAGCTCTGAAAGTGGAGGTTGATTCTGGGGAACCCATAAAGACAGCGAAGTGAGGACCAGCGCTGCTGGACTCGGCTCTGGAGAGGTGCCCGGCTGCAGTGGGGATGGGATGGGACACGGCTGCCTGGGATGAGCCAAGGCCCAGCAAGGCCATTTTGTCTTGCATGCTGGCTTCATGGCAAGGCAATTAACTAAGAATTAGAGGAGGAGAGACTGGCTCGGCGTCAGGGAGCCCCGTTCTGTTGGGACAGATCCGCCTCGCTGGGACAGTGCAGGGCCCCGGGCTTGTCTGTCTTGCACGGGCCGGGCCGTCCCTGCGGCCTCCTCCTCCTGCTCCTGCCGTCTCGTGCACACATCCATTTTGTCTCAGTCTCACATTTTTGTTTTCCAATTTTAAAATGTGTACAATGGGGATGAGATGAAGGAGCACTCTCATGGTAGGTGAGATACGAACCTTCCTTGAAGTGGCACATAGAAGGGAACGGGGTATAACTGGCCCATGGAGAACATGCGATAAAGCTCAGGGATGAACACCATCTCGGCAATCGCGGAGCTGGCACGTGCTGCCTTTAGCTCAGAAACACGAAGGCCACATCACTGAAGGATGGGGTCCCAGCTCAGGGGCTCCAGGGGTGGGGGGACACGGTCTCAGCTCAGGGGATTCAGGGCTGGGGGGACACGGTCCCAGGTCAGGGGATCCAGGGGTGGGGGACACAGTCCCAGCTTAGGGGCTCCAGGCATGGGGAGAACTGCAGTCCCAGCTCAGAGGCTCCAGGTGTCGGGGCATCGGTGCATCCCTCTCAGGTTGGGACAAGGGGCCGCGGTGCGGGCCCCCAGGGAGACTGCTCTCCCTCTGTGACACTGCCCCTCTTCTTGGACTCCCACCTTCCATTGCTGCCTCTCTGCTCTGTTCCATTCTCCCATTTTTATAGCTCAAAAATGCTCAATCCTCTCCAGGTGCATCTGACTTCTAACTTTTCTCAGTTCAGTTCAAGCATCCACAGAGGCAAGCCCATCTCTGTGTTCTATTTCCTGGCGACTAGGAAAGAAACTCGATGGGCTAGTCCCCCAGGCTGCTGGGCGGAGCGGGGTCCACAACCATGTGGAACCAGCACCAGTCACGCTGGTGAGGGGCCCTGAGGCTCAAGGCAGGGAGATCATTGCCAACATCTGCCCACGGGCGCTTGGAGTGGCAAGAACCGCCCTCAGCTCCAGGTCCTCACCTGCGTCTTCACAGGCGGGGAAGCCCTGGGCTCCAGGACTTACCTGCGTCTTCACAGCCTGGGAAGCCCTGGGCTCCAAGACTCACCTGAGTCTTCACAGGCAGGGAAGCCCTGGGCTCCAGGTTGTCACCTGGGTCTCCCTCCCACCTCACAGGGCAGCTCTGGGCCCCAGCGTGTGAGGCTGAGGCACGTGCGTGGTAAGCTGTGGCACTCTGTGTGCATGGGAAGGCACGTCGTTAAGTCCTGCAATTCGAACCCCATGGAGAAAACGCCCTAGGATGCATCCTCCCAGAGATGTGGGGTTCCTGGCTCCCCACTGGGCGAAGGGGCCTGAGCCCACCTGAGCCGGGACAGGCATGTCGTGTTGGCTCAGCCCTGCCCTCCAGCGCCGCCTAACACCCGTGTCCCACCACTGGGCCATGTGTGTGCTGGGGCCTGACTGGAGCCCGAGAAGGGGCGTGTGTGGAACAGAACCTGAACTGTGAACGAACACTCCGCACAGGGACCACAGCAAGCCTGCCGTGGCTGCACCTGAGCACAGGGACCACAGCAAACCTGCCGTGGCTGCACCTGAGCACAGGGACCACAGCAAACCTGCCGTGGCTGCACCTGAGCTGTGGACGCTCCACACAGGGACCACAGCAAACCTGCCGTGGCTGCACCTGGAACAGACTTCACCTGAGTGAGGCTCCTGCTGCTTCCCTGGGCCCCGTGAACACAGCATCATCCTTTGACCTTTGGCCATCAGCAGCCCCTCGGACACCTCTTGGACCCCTGGGGCCCTTCTGTGAATCATCCTGATCCCTCACATGCTGCTGGAACCACACGCGTCACCCTGGGTGAGACCGTCAGTGGGCGCAGGCCTGTCCTGGAGGACCCACACTAAGGCAGCGATCAGGGCTTCCTAGCTGGAGATACTGCTGAGCCCCGGGGAAGCAGGCTTTGCTGCAGGAGAGTGAAGGACAGAGGGTTTGCGATTCCCAAGAGAAAGGCAAAGGCAGGAATGAGCTGGGAGTGTGTGGTGTGGGGTAAGAGATGGCACGGCACTCACGGCTGGAGCAAAGCCCACAGGCAGCCGGGCTCCTCCCTGGAGGCCATGGGAGTGGGGGCCTCTGGCCGCCGAGGTCAGAGCTGTTGGCCAAATTCCCCGGGCCTGCCGGGACCACTGGGCATTGGCTGAAAGTTTTTTTGCAGCCACAGAGGCAAGAATGCCATTCTTTTGAACAAATCGAGATTCCTCTGAGCAAACGTCATGTGCAGCCTGCTATGGCCAGCAGTCTACAGAGCTGGCCCTCTGCACTGAGGGAGGCCATTCCCGTAGGGGCCACAGCAGACATCAACTCCAGGCAGCTCCCCTTGGCTGCTCCTCTTGCCTTCACAATCATGTGGCCTCTCTCCAGGTGACAGTTTTAATCAGAAACAGACAGAGCTCAAAGGGTACTTCAGTTGCATGGTGAGATGACCTGGAATGAGGGACGCTCATCCAAGTCTTCAGATGGACTGGAGAGCACGGGGTTAATCATGACTCCAGTTTCCACTTCAGAGACATGCACAGTGCTCAGATCTGACCGTCCTCTCTTAGAGGCTACTGCTGTACCCACTTCAGCCACAGCTGTGGGACTCACAAAGTCGCCCCAAGGCAACATGAACCTTGCACTGTTTTGTTTTGTTAACTTCACTGAGGTTTTCAGCATTGCCAGGGAGAGGCTGACTTAGGCAGAGCGGACACACACACTTGGTGCACTGGGTGTCCAGCCTCTTGTGAGCCACTCAGCGGTGGACCATGTGATAACCAGACCAGAGCCGGGCGGTCTGGCCAGGACCCACGGCTGGGCCAAGAGGGAGAAGTTAGAGGGAGCTGTCTGGTGGCATGTGGCCAAGTGGGAGGGGCAGAGATGTGGAGATGCCTGAGCTCTGAGCGGAGGCTGGCGTCCCGCCTGGAAGAGCCGAGACCGATGCCCTGCAGCAGGTCAGTGTGCACCTGAGCTGTGTGGGGACAAGGTTGGGTGCTGACGGGAAGGCTGCCTGTAGCGCCTGGCGGTTAATCTTGACAGCGATCCTGAGAGGCGCTTGTCTTCACTATTTATAGATAAGACATCGGAGGTTCAGCGAGATTAACTTGTGGCACCTGGGAGATCTCAACCACATTTCAAACTCAAGTCCTTTTCCTCCAGGGCTGCTGTTTCTCGTGGAACAGTTATCTTCCTACACAGGCTGCAGTATTACAAAACCAGTGGTGTTTCTTAAGCAGCTACTCCTTGCCAGGAATATGTATCGCAGGCTCTGCGGTTCCACAGCACGTCTGCTGCATTAGATCGTCACCTCCATTCGACCGGTGACACTGTGACAGGTGCTCTCCATAGCATGTGGGGGACCCGTAACCGACCCTCCCTTGCATTTGATTATAAACCTCAGCATAGGCCTGCAGAATGCACGTCTGAGCTCCTGTCCCATCTGGAGGTTCTAAATGGAGAGCTTGGAAGTCCTCACCTCCTAGCCTGGTCATAAACTTGAGTCTCAAGGTAACCCACTGCCATCCTGGAAAAGGACCCTTGCTGGAAGTTGTGGGGGTTCATAGGCAAAGACCCCTCGGAGCTCTGCACCTACGCCAGGAGCCTTCGGATAGTAGGAACCGCTGAACACAGTGCACAGTCGACATTCAGCTTTCCGTGAGGCTCAGTTAATTATCTACACTTCACTGCAGCAGGTGGAGATCAGTGGTCTCTCAAGGGCTATTACAAAAGCCAGAGTGTGAACTGACAGGACAGCGGCTGTGGCCCTCCAGGTCTGGCGTGGGACTGAAGCTCTCTCCATAAAGACAGCAGCGTGGCCAGGCACCGTGGCTCACCCCTGAAATCCCAGTACTTTGAAAGGCTGAGGTGGGCGGATCACTTGAGGCCAGGAGTTCCAGACTAGCCTGGCCAAAATGGCAAAACCCGGTCTCTATTAAAAAAACACAACAATTAACCGAGTGGTGGTACGTGCCTATAATCCCAGCTAAACTCGGGCGGCTGAGGCACAGAATGGCTTGAACCCTGGAGGAAGAGGTTGCAGTGAGCTGAGATCCCACCACTGCACTCCAGCTTGGGTGACAGGGCGCGACTCCATCTCAAAAAAAAAAAAAAAAAAATGAAACAAAACAAAAACAAACAAAAAAACCCAGCGTCATCCCCATGGCCAGGAAGAGGAATGCCTCTGCATGACTGCTCAGTCATGTGTTCTCCATTGGAAATGCAAGCAGTTAAATGTGCTATAAATATATCCTACACCTGGCTTTGGGAGAGCTTATAAGTGATAGGAACCTCTTTGTGGCTTTGCCGTGTCTAAAATATGCAGTGATCTTTTTATCATTTGAGGCGAATCAATGCAGGGAAAATGGAGAAAACGAGCTGCAGCACATACACTCTGAAAAATTACAGAACTCTGACACCTGCGTGCTGCTCTGCATGATATATGCCTACTGTGAAACTGGGCATGCCACCATTTCCAGTTTCAGGGGACAGGCACGTTTGAGGCCCTCACTCTATCTCAGGCACCGCTACATTCTGGGAATACTGAGAGTCACCCGCTCTGTAAGGATTTACTGAGGGCCCGCCTCAGCTCTCATGGAGACGGGACAGGACGCGGGCATTTCACAACAAGAACTTGCCACTTATCAGATGTGCATGTGAGGTCCCAGGATGGAGGGAGGGTGGAGCAGGAAGGCTGACAAGGCGGCTGACCTCAGCACGCTGGCCATGAGCCCAGGAAAGTGAGTGCATTTAGTAGCGAGGTGAGGGGAGTGGGAGCCAGCAATCGGGGTGCAGGGGGATGCTGGCACAAGCTGGGAGTCCAGGAGGATATGTAGGAGAAGGCCTCATGCGGCCTGGACCTTGAAAGAAGGGGTGGCTGTGGCTGAGCTGGCCTGGTGCAGAGGGCACATGTACTGAGAGTAGAGCACCTCAAGGGCCTGCGTCTGCTGGCTATAGCACTGGGCACAGTGAGGTCTTGGCGAACGATGTGAGCTGGGGCTGGGGTCCGCAAGACAGGGCTATGTCTAGACTCCCCTGCTGTAGAGGGGTGCCTGACTCCCCTTCCCACAAAGGTGAGGCCTGCTCCTGCTGTTGGCAGGAGGGAAACCCAGGAGCTCCCTGTCCTCCGCCCATGTGAGTAAGCTGGGGGCCTCATCCCTGTGAGTGAGCCGGCGGCCTCTGTCTGTGAGTAACGGGCAGTCTCCATCTGTGTGAGTGTGAACTGGCAGCCTGTGCAGCGCCCGAGTAACTAGGAGGCCTTGGAACCTGTGAGCCTGAGCCTGAGCCCAGGAGCTCCCTGGTGGGTGTAGCAGGTAGTCCAGGCAGCCTGTGACTCTGAGAGCAGATGATAGCCCTCACAGGGCCAGAAGCAGCCACTCATGCTGGATAGCCCAGTGTGTGAGAGTGTCCCGTGTCCTCTCTGTGTGTGTGAGTGTGTGAGTGTCCCATGTCCTCTGTGTGTGTGTGTGTTCTGTGTCCTCTCTGTGCGTGTGTGTCCCGTGTCCTCTCTGTGTGTTTCCTGTGACCTCTCTGTGTGTGTGTGAGTTTCCCATGTCCTCTGTGTGTGTGTGAGTGTCCTGTGTCCTCTCTGTGTGTGAGAGTGTCCTATGTCCTCTGTGTGTGTGTGTGTCCCGTTTCCTCACTGTGTGTGAGGTGTCCTGTGTCCTCTGTGTGTGAGTGTGTGAGAGTTTCCCGTGTCCTCTCTGTATGTGAGTGTGTGTGTCCCGTGTCCTCTCTGTGTGTAAGAGTGTCCCATGTCCTCTGTGTGTGTGTGTGAGTGTCCTGTGTCCTCTGTGTGTGTGTGTCCCATGTCCTTTGTGTGTGTGTGTGAGTGTCCTGTGTCTTCTCTGTGTGTGTGTGAGAGTGTCCCATGTCCTCTGTGTGTGTGTGTGTCCCGTTTCCTCACTGTGTGTGAGGTGTCCTATGTCCTCTCTGTGTCAGTGTGTGAGAGTTTCCTGTGTCCTCTCTGTATGTGTGTATGTCCCGTGTCCTCTGTGTGTGTGTGTGAGAGTGTCCCATGTCCTCTGTGTGAGTGTCCTGTTTCCTCACTGTGTGTGAGGTGTCCCGTGTCCTCTCTGTGTGAGTGTGTGAGAGTGTCCCTTCTCTCCTGCTCAGAGCTGTTTGCCCGCCGCTTTCGGGAGACTCCCATGCCTTGTTGCTGGCCGAGCGTCTCTGGACGGAGGGTCTCAGGGCACAGCTCTATGAGGTCCCGGCTGCAGAGGCTGGGCTGCCTTTCTCCTGCATCAGCCCTTGTTCCCCAACCCCATATTCCCTGATTGGGCCTTGAGGAAGAGTTGCAGGAGGCTTGTAGTCTCATGGGAAGCTTCTTGAAGGAGAGACACATTCCCTCCCCTTTCTGGGCTTCCTGACCTGGGTTTTGGGTGGAAGGATGCCCTTTGGCATCCATGGGGAATGCTCTTAGAAGGTACAGGTGGGAGTGTGGAGTGGGGTCCGCTGAGAGGAGCACTTCCCACAGATTCTCCTTTCTTTCTGAAAAATGTCAGGGACACTGATTTGAATTTTACTTCACTATTGGTCCACGGAGAGGAGGCATTCTGCGTTTCAAATCTAACCTGTATTTATTGCCTGTTGTCCATGTGCGCACACAGTGCCCAGGAGATACTGGGAGCCAGGTGGCCGGCGGCGTGGGTGACCTCTAGGTCAGCGGCAGGAAGGACACCTGTGTGGGGCTCCAGAGGCCGGAAGTGAGTCTTCAGTGCCATCGACAGTTCTGGCAGAAAACCCCTGACTTTTATTGGGAGCTGGGCTGAAAAGTGCTCCCTCCCTGAGCAGGAGTCCCGAGACCCTCTCTGGGGACAGTCAGTGCCCTACTGTGTCCTAGCGCAGCGATTCCCAAACACAGCCATCATCTCCCCACCCCACAGCGAGGTACGGGACTCTGGGCAGCTGCCTGGAGGAGGGGGCTGCCGATTCCACACAGCGGCCCTGTCAGAGAGCGCATCGTGGGTGTGGCCAGGTGCCGGGCCGAGGTCACCAGGGCAGCGGGTCCTGCGTGGATCTCCCTGCCAACCTTGATGTACAACCCAGTCCAGCTGAGGGCAGAGGCTCGGAGGCCAGATACCAAAAGACAGACACGGGCAGATGCCAGAGGCGGGAACCACACCTGACTCCCTCCCCAGGACTCCCGGTAGCCCTGCAAGACCCTCACCACGTGATGCCACTCCAAGGGGCAGGGGTCCGCAGGCCGTGTGTGGCTGCCTCCTCAGCCCCTGAGGTCCCACCATCTTACCTGGAAGAACACTTAGGCAGGACGGGGCTTGAGAGACCAGTGAGGTTTTGATGTTTGTTGAGACATAACCAAGGTGACTTTTCTTTGCTCACTTTTGTAGTTTTTGAAGACTCTGGGTGCATTGTAACAGTTGTGCTTCTCACTGTGAAATAATTTGCTAGGAAAAATCCTCAGAAATAAATGGCAAGTAGTGTGTATTGTTTATGGGGAAGGTTGGCAAGGGGAGGACATGCGCCTTCTGAGGGCTCACCCACTGACAGCATGGCGCTGGGTGCTTGGCGTAGTGCCTCTTAGTTAATTCTCGCAGTAACTCTGTAAGACAGGAGTAATGCTCCTCGTTTTTAAAACAGAAAGACTGAGAAGTTATCTGCCCTGCATCTTCCAGCTAGAAAGTGGTAGAATTGGACGAGATCTATATTGGAGGCACAGCTGTCACTCTTGGCAGGAAAGACTCTGGTGTTTGCTCGGCGACTGCCCACATGAGGCACAGAGAGGAGGGCTTGTACCCTGCTAGGGCTGGCAGGGCTCAGGGACTCCCGGTGGTCTGCAACATCAGGACGGATACCCTGGGAGCTCAGGACCCAGGGGAAGATGCGCGTGGGGGAGCGGGTTCTCATCTGCCTGGGAAGTTCCCTTTGGGGCCATGAGCTGCTTTTACCCAGTGATCGGGCAGGTGTCCTATAAGCCTGCACCCCCTGTGGGAAAGCAGACGTCTCCATGGCCGGCTCTGCCCTGCAACACACACGGGGAAGTGACTTCCGGAGAGAACGGCCTCCTTCCCTGCCAGCCCTGTCGCTGTACGTCTGTGTGGCTGCTGAGGCTGGGAGGCTGGGACGGGCAGCCACACTGTGGCTCTGCATTGTGAATGCCCCCAGGACAGCACAGGCTGGGAGCACCAGGGCCAGGCCGGTGGCGTGCAGATGTGTGTGTGCTAGTGGGGCTGGGGAGCGTATCACAGCTTGGTTCAATACAAGCAAGAGCTTGTGTAGTCATTTCAGTTGCCAAGACAGACGTGGGCTACCTGGGGAGCTTGTGAGGATGACAAGGGCAGCCTGGCCTGCCTTGATTCCTGCCAACGTGGGAGTGGTTCATGACTGGGCCCTGCACTTCAGAAAGCTGGCTGGGCAGCCTCTGGGCCAGGCCTGGGCACCAAGTCTTCTGGACAGTGAGCACCAGATCTCCTCTGAACCCTAGCTCAGGAAGTTTCAGGCCAGGAAGCAGGGACCCAGGGCAGCCAGCTGAACAGGGCTGCAGAAAAAAATGTGAGCAGAGTGTGTGCCCTCATTGGACCAAGCTGCGGGGCCTGGCTACTGGGCTTCCTGGGGCTGCTGTGACACTCACACACGTGGTGGCTTCACACAACAGATAGTTACTCACAGTTCTGGGCTGGAAGCCAAATGCAGGTGTTGGCAGGGCGACACTTCCTCCGCAAGCTCTGGGGGAGAATCCCTCCTTGACTCTTTTGGCTCCTGGTGGCTCCAGGCCTTCTCTGGCCCACGCCGCATCACTCCAGTCTGCCTGTGTCGCCACTGGGCTGTCCTTCCTCTGCATGAGGCTCTGTGACCTCACCCCTTCCGTCAAGATGCCGGTGACTGGACATAGGGTCCACCTTTAACCCCACCTTGATGACATCTGCACACACCCTATTCCGAACAGGTCACGCCCACAGGCACCAGGGTTAGCACCCGGCTGTGCCCTTTAGGGACACAGTTGGCACACAGCATTGGCCAAGCTTTATCCAAAGGGGAGTTAATTTGGGCAAGGATTGGAGATTCTGGGAGGAAAACCAGGAAGGCAGAGCTAAAACAAATAGACAAATGACAGAAAACAGCAATGAAGTAAAACGTGGTGGCTTCCTGAGCCCTCTTGCACCCGAAGCATCTGGAGAGTGATGTCACACTTGCCGTCTGGCCCTCCCTGCAGCCTTGACAGCAGCCTTGACAGCAAGCTGGAACTGTCGTCCTCTGGCTCTGCTGTGGGGGTGGTATCTACCGTATTCTGGTCCAGGACTCACTCTCCTGTGTTTCTCCTACTCCATCCTTCCTAAGGCCAACCCCGCTTCGGTCTGGCGCCCCCACAGGACCCCTGCTAAATGTCCTTCACCTCCTGCTTCCACAGCTCAATCCCAGCAATGGGTTCCTAGCAACGTGGTGAGATTCCAGAGCCGACTTGCCCATACTTGCAGCTCTTGTCTCCAGCACACACTGCGCTGGGCTGCTGGGATCCAGACGTGCATGAGACAGTGTGGCTGTGTCCCCCACGTTGAATTGTAACCCCCAGCATTGGGGGAGAGACCTAGAGAAACATGATCAGATAATGAGGCCAGATTTCTACCTTGCTGTTCTCATGATAGTGAGTTCTTGTGAAAGCTGATTGGTTAAAAGTGTGTAGCACTTCCCCTTCTTTCTCTTTCTCTCTCTCTTTCTCTCTCTCTGACCACGTGAAGACCTGCCTGCTTCCCTTTCATCTTCCACCATTTTTGTAAGTTTTCTGTGGCCTCCCCAGAAGCAGAAGCTTGCACAGCCCGCAGAACTGTGAGCCTATTAAACCACTTTTCTTTCTAAATTACCCAGCCTCAGGTATATCTTTATAGCAGTGTGAGAACAAACTAATACAGGAAATTGGTACAAGGGAAGTGGGGCTTTGCTATAAAGATACCACAGCATGTGGAAGTGACTTTGAAATGGGTAACAGGCAGAGATTGGAACAGTTCAGAGGGCTCAGAAGACAGGAAGTTGAGGGAAAGGTTGGGACGTCCTAGAGACTTGTTGAATTGTGACTGAAACACTGGCGCTGATATGAACAGTGAAGTACAGACCGAGGTGTTCGCAGATGGAGATTAGGAAGTTACTGGGAATTGGAGTAAAGGTCACTCTTGCTATGCTTTAGCAAAGAGCCTTGCAGCATTGTGACCCTGCTAGAGGGATCTGTGGAACTTTGAACTTGAGAGATGATTTAGGGTATCTGTTGAATGAAATTTCTAAGCAGCAAAGCACTCAAGATGTGGCCTGGCTGCTTCCAACAAGGTGTGCTCATGTTTATGAGCAAAAAAAATTACCTGAAACTGGAATTTATATATAAAAGGGAAGCAGAACATAAGTTTGAAAAATGTGCAGGCAGGCCATGTGGTGGAGAAGAAAAATTCATTTTTGGTGGGGGGAATTCAAGCCAGATTCAGAAATTTGCATAAGTAGAAAGGAGCCAAATATTAATAGCCAAGATGACACGGAAAATGCATCCAAGGCATTTCAGAGACCTTAACAGCAGCCTCTCCCATCACAGGAGGCTTCCCTGGAGGCACAAAAGGGGAAAATGGTTTTGTGGGCCTGGCCAGGCCCAGGACCCCACTGCTCTGTGCAGCTTTCGGACATGACACCCTGCTTCCTAGCCACTACAGCTCCGGCCATGGTTGTCTCAACTCCCATGGCTCAGAAAGGGCCCCAGATATGTCTCAGGCCACTGCTCCAGAGGGTGCAAGCCATAAGAAATCTTAGTGGTTTCCAGATGGTGTTAAACCTGTGTGTGTGTAGGGGGTAAGAGTTGAGGGCCCCTACCTAGATTTCAGAGAATGTATGGAAATGCTTGAACGTCTAGGGATAAGTCTACTTCAGGGGTGGAGCCTTCATAGAGAACCTTTACTAGAGCAGTGTGGAGTTCTCTAGTAGGGGAACGTTGGGGGTCTCCACTGGGGCACTGCCTAGTGGAACTCTGAGAAGAGGGCCACCATCCTCCAGCCCCTAGAATGCTAGATTCACCAACAGCTTGCCCTGCGCCCCTGGAAAAGCTGCAGACACTCAATGCCAAACCTTGAGAGCAGCCGTGGGAGTTGAGCTCTACAGAGACACAGGGGCAGAGCGTCCAAGGCCTTGGGAACCCACTCCTTGTATCAATGTGGCCTCAATGTGAGACATGTAGTCAAAGGAGATTATTTTTGAGCTTTAACATTTAATGACTTCTGTGCTGGGTTTTGAACATGTTTAGGGCCTGTAGCCCCTTTGTTTTGGCCAATTTCTCCCATTTGGAATGGGAGCATTTACCCAATGCATGTAGCTTGGAAGTAACTAACCTGTTTTTTATTTTACAGGCTCATAGGTGGAAAAGTCTTGCCTTGTTTCAGACTTTGGATTTGGACTTCTGAGCTAATGCTGGAGTGAATTAAGCCTTTGGAAGACTGTTGGGAAGGCATGATTGTGTTTTGAAAAATATGAAAAGGACGTGAGCTGTGGGAGGGGCCAGAGGTGGAATGATATGGTCTGACTGTGCCCCACCCAAATCTCAGGTTGAGTTGTAATCCCCATGCAATGCAATGGAGGTGACTGGATCATGGGGGTCAGCGTCCTCTTTGCTGTTCTTGTAATAGTGAGTGAGTTTCATGAGGCCTGGTTGTTTGAAAGTGTGAAGTACTTACCCTTTCAGTCTCTCTGTCTCTCTCCTGCTGGCTATGTGAACATGAGCCTGCTTCCCCTTCACTTTCTGCCATGACTGTAAGTTTCCTGAGGCCTTCTCAGCCATGCTTCCTGTATAGCCTGTGAAACCCAGTTGATTAAATCTCTTTTCTTCATAAACTACCCAGTCTCAGGTAGCTCCTTATAATAGCGTGAGACTGGACTACTACCATGCAAGATTGGTCATCTCTGGCCCATTCTATGTTATAGACACCAGATGCTGTTAATCTCATCTGCTTTCTTTATTCCCACTACCTTTGTATTTTGGGTTTTGCTTTTTGTTCTGGTACAAGCCTGTTTACTTGAAGTTTGTTAATTCTATCCATTTTGAAGTGACCAATCTCATAATGATTCTACAAGGTAGTTGGTAATATTATCCCTACTTTAGAAAATTTTGTTTAAAACCCCTGCCATTCCACAGCCTACAGAAGGAGTTAGTTCAATCACTAGCCCCACTGCACAGATGAGGAAACTGATTTTGAACAAATGTGACTGGGAGATCAGATGATATTTCTGCAACCTGGCTCTAAAGCCTGAGTTGTATTTCTCTATCTTGCAGTGTTGATAAAAATCACCTTCTCCAGGGGGTTCTCCCAAGGCCTTAGGCCTTATCTAGCAGGTGGGATTTTTAATTGACAGGTCACTGGACATTTCCACAGAGGGAGAGGGGTGTCCTCAGGAATGTTTCAACCATGAGGGAACAGAGAATTTGCAAAGATGGGCAGAAGAGGAGGAGCATGAAGGAGGGCAGAGGCCACCTGGGTACAGGTGTTTATTTTGACAATAGAGTAACTGTGAACACCCCCAAATGAGCTTTCTGCCACATGACCGCAGTCACCTCTAAATGACACTCTAGGGCAGGGGCAATTATTGTTTCCCTCTGAGAAGAGCAGAGCAGGTTAGCAAATGGGAACTATTAGCTAGCCGTAGCCACGTCTGCCTGAAGTCAGGTCTGTCTGTCCTCAAACTGCATTCGTGGCTTTACCTTGCTGTGGGTCTGCCCTGCTGGGTGCAGGCAGGGGCTCCTCAGAAGAAAACCAAAGAGATCCTTAGTTCTGAACAGCACTGGTGGCACCCACTGCCCACGGAGGTGGGGTTGGCAGGCACAGCCTGGGGCGGGGGGGCCGCGTGATCCTTTGTGAAGTGAACACGCAGAAGAACACGTGGGTACCGCTCAACAGGGATGCTGGTGGTGCTCCCTGGGCGTGGGGCCAAGCGTGTACGAGGAGCAGCCGCGGAGCCGCACCCGAGGCAGCCCTTGGCTCTGACACGCTCTGGTAGCTCTGTCCAGCGTCTGCCTCTCTGAGGCAGGCTTCCTTCCTCGTCAGTGCGGTTGCTTTGAGGACCAAAAGACAGCTCCGAGGAGCAGCAAGTGGTCGAGGGAAGCACCATCGAGCCGGAGCCTGGGCGAGGAGCCGCCACAGCTAGCAACTGCGAAGGAAAGAAAGCTGGGAGAAAAAAAAAGACTCCACCCGGCTCAGCCGTACTGAATCTGAAGGAATCCAGGTGAAGGTGCCCCATGCACAGAGCGCAGGTGACCGGGAAGTCAGGCCTGCCTTAGAGGGTCCAAGCACCGCCTCACTGGACTTTCCATAGACATCCAAAGGGAATGAGCTCCCCAGTAGCATATGCAGAAACGAAGCAAAACAGCACAAATCTGTTCCTTTTCTTTGACAGTGTAGTTTTATTATTAAGATTTCTTTATATTTTAAGGATAATGATCCATCACATGTAGCAAATATTTTTCATTTGCCACTTGTTTAACATGGAAATAGTGTTTTCATACACAAAATATTACTCTTGTATATAGTCAGGCACATTCATGTCTTTATGACTTCTGGTATTTTGTGCACAGAAACCATGTGGTAATTTTCCATCAGAGCCCAGCTGTAATAGCAACATCTCTTTTTAAAAGAGAGTTCCTTCCTGAATGTAGGCTCCTCAGCATCCCTGCTGGAGACGGGAAGGAGCCATACATCTCTCAGAGTGGATTAAAGTTCAGCCTCATAGCAGAGACAAGACGTATGGCCTTTTGTAAGGGCATATTGCAATGGGCACCTAATGCAGGCTGTGCCTTGGGATCCAACCAGCAATGAAATATTAAAGGGGGAAGCAATTGCAGAGCAGGAAAGGCTATTCTGTCCTGCACACCTGTCCTCTTAAAATTTATCTTAATCCTGCATTCCTGATGCTTTACCATCTGTCGACATGCCTTCCCTCCCTTGAAATAAGTCAGGGGCTTGAATTAATTTTTTGCTACATTTGCCTTGTCTGTTCATTTATTCCATATGTTCATTACCTTCAGCGTGCACTCACTCCTGCCCAGATCGCTCAGCTTTCATCACAACGCTTTCATTTTTATTTTTTTGCTTTGGTCTACAAAATATGCTTTATTGTCCTTATTAATCCCTCTACTGACATCACCTCAAACTCTATATTTTCAAGAAAATTAGAGCAGTTTTTAAAGCCTCATTATTTTATGCAGGCGAAATAAAAAGAGATATCGTCCCATGGACCGTGTTTTCACCAAATTCGTGTCTTAGCCAAGTCTCGCTCTGAGAAGACTTGGAGATTCTCAACACTCTGAACTTGTGATTTGACTCGGTGGGAAATGGAACTGTGGGAGAGAACACGGAGAGGCCGTAAAGGCAGAGAACGCCAGAGGGTCTTGAATAAGAACAGGCTATTTAGAGCTGAGATTGCGGTCACCTGCTCTCAGGCTTCTGTGCACAGGGTAAGTCCCATTAACTCTGAAGGGAGATCACTCATGGACATCAAAAGCCAGACCTTCCTGTGTGACTTACTGAGCCTCTCACAGATGGGGAAGTGCAGCTCCCTACTTCCTGTGTGACTTACTGAGCCCCTCACAGAGGGGGAAGTGCAGCTCCCTACTTCCTGTGTGACTTACTGAGCCCCTCACAGAGGGGGAAGTGTAGCTCCCTACTTCCTGTGTGACTTACTGAGCCCCTCACAGATGGGGAAGTGCAGCTCCCTACTTCCTGTGTGACTTACTGAGCCCCTCACAGAGGGGGAAGTGCAGCTCCCTACTTCCTGTGTGACTTACTGAGCCCCTCACAGAGGGGGAAGTGCAGCTCCCTACTTCCTGTGTGAGTTACTGAGCCCCTCACAGAGGGGGAAGTACAGCTCCCTACTTCCTGTGTGACTTACTGAGCCTCTCACAGAGGGGGAAGTGCAGCTCCCTACTTCCTGTGTGAGTTACTGAGCCTCTCACAGAGGGGAGAAGTGCAGCTCCCTACTTCCTGTGTCAGTTACTGAGCCTCTCACAGAGGGGGAAGTGCAGCTCCCTACTTCCTGTGTGAGTTACTGAGCCTCTCACAGAGGGAAGAAGTGCAGCTCCCTACTTCCTGTTAGCCATTTGCTTCTCACCTAGCCCTTCTCGGGTTTCTCTAAAGCTGCCTTCATCATCTTGGAGTCTTTTATTTAAACCGAATGGCCCGATGCCCTGATCTGAAGATGAGGCAGCATGTGCCCGGCTGAGCTGAGAAGCGTGTGCAGGTGGGGGTTCGTGGCACTGAGGCTCTGCCGGTGGTTCTTTTGTCTCAGCAGACAGAGATCTGAGTTTTCTAACTTGGTATCAGAGGAAAGAAGCATCGTCCACACAGTCAGGAGATGGGAATTAATGATCAGGGAGCCCACAGCCTAACTGTCTCTCTAAAGTTTAAGTTATGAACTGTCATTGAATTATCTTGCTTCATTTGTTTTTTTAAACTGCTTTTGGAATGAGTTTAGGTGTCAAAGCTGCTGGTTTATCACTTCAACGAGCAATGCTGGGCTAAGGTCATAACTTCGCCAATGTCATCAATATTTATTGGACAATGGTGAGGCATTTGTCTGTAGACGCTAATACCAGGTGTGCAGTCTATTCGGGCCAGCAGTTTAAAGGTAGGCAGGCACTTTGCAGTGGAAGCTAAAGATCAGGTTGTGAAGACAGACAGTGAGTTACAATTTGGCAAAGTCCCTGGTGTCCTGAGCATGCGGGGAGAGACGCTGGCTCTGCTTGGCTTGTATCCAGAGGGCAGGGGGCAGATATGCCACAGACCTGGGCTCCCTGGCTTGTATCTGTGGCCCTGTGGAGTACTGCGTGTCTTGTACTCTGAACAGAAGGCAGTGCATGTGCACACACACAGTATCAATGCACACACATGTGCCCACACACATGGCATTCAAGCACATGCACAAACACAGATTTAGCATGTGCACACTCATACCCACACACATAATATACACACAAACATACACATAGCATACACACATGTGCATACACAGCACACACAAGCATGCATGCAGCATACACATATGCACACACACAGAGCACACACAAACACACATATAGCAGACATATATAGCATGCACACATGCACATAGATTGCACACACACTGTGCACACACATGTAGTATGTAGGCACACACAGCACGCACACATATATGGCATAAATTCACATAGCATGCAAACACACAGGTTGCACACACACCAACACATGTGCAACATACACAAACATACACCTCATGCACGTATGCATGCTCACACATTGTGCATGCACATATATTACCTAGGCACACACAGGCACACATACAGCACACACACACACAGCATGCATAACATGCACACACGGCATACACACAATTACATATGTAGCACACATGTGCACACAGGCAAACACGCACATAACATACAAGAACTTTCACAAACATAGCATGCCCCCATAAGCGGAAATGCAAATATAGTATACAAACACACACAGAACATAAAACATGCACACACACAGCATACATACATGCATACACATTGCATATACACACAAACACACATGTAGCGTACATACAAAGCATGCACACACGCATACAAATTGCATATACACACAAACACACATGTAGCGTACACACAGCACACACACACATAGTATGTAGGTACACATGCAAATGCACACACACACATACACACACATACACATTGCATATACACACAAACACACACGTAGCATACACACACAGCATGCACACACATAGTATGTAGGTACACATGCAAATGCACACACACACACACACACACACACAGTGTATACTTTATAGTCTGCTTTTATTTATGGATCAGAGCTCATCCAAATGGATGAAGGCATCTGTTTCAAATTCCCTCCAGGGACTGTAAAGGTCGTTTTTCTTCCCAGCTGTCTCCCTGTTCTTTCACCTCATGACTCTCCTAACTGGCCTCACCCTCCAACCAGGTCTGTGTCCCTCACTCCTGTTTGCCAGCGTGGGGTGCTTTTCTCTCCCTGCTATTCTCTGTGTCTGCCTCTTTCTCAGGCTCCATGGCACCTGCTGCTGCAAATTTTTGCACCTGCCTCATTTCCCATAGAGGTCCGTGTGCAGGAAATCACATCTAGATGGCAATAAAATGACCAGAATATCGGCACAGGCTAATTCTTCCTAACAGCGAGAAAACACAAGCGATAGATTAAGGATCTGATGAAGATGTGCAAAACCTTCTGCAACACACTGGTACCTGAGGAGCCACTGAGAACCTGTCCTGTGCAAGCACCATGCTGGGCACTGTCCGAGACGTGGGCAGAGCTGCCTGCTGCTTGCACCTGACGGACGTCTGTGCTGGGCAAGGGGCCCTTTCTCCTGCAGGCCACGAGCAGCCCTGGGGAACTTCAGAGTGTGGCAGGGTCTGCAGTGCAGCTCAGGTGGGTTACCCCAGGACTGTGCTGCAAAGGGTTTCAGGACCTGGGAAGCTGCTTGACCCCTCAGAGATGCAGGGAGCCTGGGGAAGGCTGGCTGAAGCCCTGGAGAGGCACGGGGCTCACCTCTTGGGACCCAGGCTATGTCATGCCCTGGCCTCCCAGGAGCATCCCCTTGGCATTGGGATTTTAAAAACTCCAATAGGAGGCTCACCTTTCCCCAAACAACCCGTTAATAAAAAGTGAGTGTGCACATGTTGTCCAAGTAGGAATGACGTTCCTCTGATGACTGTGTGGGCCCTGCCTAACTGCAGAAATGCTGTCTCATCAGAGAGAGTGCCCAAGTCTGAGCAACAGAAACGCCCCATCACTCACTCCATGGATACACGTCAACCCCTCCCAGGGGAGGAGCCCCCAGCTTGGGACAGGGGCTCTGAGGATTCCAGGCCCTGCTGCTGACATCCTGAGTCTGAGGAGGAGACAGGCAGGGGGCGAATGTGCCTGCAAGGCCTGGAACCCTCCTGTGCGCTGGGCCCGGGCCTGGATTTCGGGGATGCAGCAGTGAGCAAATCGGGCGTGGCCTCGGACTGCAGCCCTGTGGGTGCGACCGAGTCCCACTTCTACACAAGTAATTAAGCGCAGTTATAACAAGCACCAAGGTGAACGGGTGACAAAAGCCTCTCGGAGAGGTCCGAGCTGAGTGGCAAGGCGAACGGGATTAGCTGGGCCACAAGTAGGCCTGGGAAGTTGCTCACAGGCAGGGGAGGGTGCTGGGGGAGGGCACAGTGTTTCAGGGAGTCCAGGGGACTCAGGCCGCCACAGAGGGTGTGTGTTGGATACCCTGGGGTGCTGGGCTGCACAGGTATCCGGAATGTCACCATCAGCACCCACGGCTGGGTCTGGGGTAGCAGGGAGGCTTCCACTCAGAGAGGGTGCATGCGTAATCAGGCTTCTGTGGGAAACGTTCCTGGGCCCACCTTGGATGAAAGTGTGGAGCCTGTGCGGACACTGGGGCAGAGCCTGGGAGGCCACCGGGAGGGGCTTAGGTTAGCGCCCACAGAGGCAGAGGCAGAGGCAGAGGCAGGAAGTGCGTGAGGGTGAAACCAGCAGGACTGGGTGCTAAGTGGAATGTGAGGGGATGGGAGAGGAAATGTGGGCTGCCCTGGACACTGCCTTCGAAGTTTGGAGAGGCCGAATATGGGAGATAGGTGTGGCTGGGAACCCTGGAGGAACCTGAGCTTTGGGTTCTGACGAGGCACCTAAGGGTAACTCTGTGGGGAGCTGTGTCTCCGTCTGCACTGGTGTGTGACGTGGCACATGGGGTGAAAATTCCAGCAGGTGCCTTTATAAAGGAGAAGGATCTCTCTTATAGGGAGGAAGCCACTTCCTGCTGGCTGGAATAGAAATGCGAGGGCAGGAGCTCAAGCAGCCTTCTCAGAGCATGGGTCGTGTCATGTGTGGGGATGGCTAAGGAGCAGAATTGAGGAAACCAGAGTCCCTGATGTTTGTGGAGCCGTCACACCAGCCCCAGACCGCTTATCTCTGAACTCATTTTATTTGAGGTAAAAATAAACCTCTGTCTTATTTAAGACCCAGTTGTTTTCAGCATTCTGTTACTCACACAGCTGAAATTAACCCAAATAATGTGAGTAGACAGAAAATAATCATGTAAACAGGTAAGTATGTTGTTGAAAGAAGTGACCTGGTGGCAATGAACATCATGCAGTCACGTGGACGTGATGGACAGGAGGGAGGGCATCCCTCAGAGAAGCTTCTCGGGGAAGCCTTTGTTAAGATGAGATCATAAAAAGAAAGGAGTGAACACTACAAGGATGGAAGGCAGAGAATTCCCCGCAGAGGGGATGGCTCCTTTCCTGCGACTGCACATGACTCACGGCATGGATTACAGCTGTCAGGATTTCTGTCACTGAAACATAGTAATATGTGCCTCTGTGGATGAGTGAACGCTTGCAGGAGGTGAAAGCTGGCTTAGGCTGTGCACCCTCCAAGGGGAACACTCGGCCCACGTGACCAGCTCATAGGAACGGCACACACCGGGGTGCGGAGCCAGGGCAGGCGCCCCCAGCAATTCCTCCTCACTGGGCTTCTCACAGGTTTCCTGTCTCTGGGAATAAGGCTGGGGCCATGGCCTCTTACCACTTCCTGCTCTGAAATTGGAATCTTCGTGACCAACGCGAGGACAGTTTCTCTCTCTGTCTAGATTTTAAAATCTCCAGAATGGTGCATGAATTAGACGTCAATGTTTTTAAGTCCCCAAAGAGTTTTCTGAGTGGCATCTCCTCCTGGGGCTACTCGGGGTGGGACAGCTAAGACGTGAGGAGTGGGGGTTGGCCAGACGGGAGGGTCAGGATCCCACCTCCAGGCTCTGAGAGGTGTGGGGAGAGGAAGGAGGGCCGGGAGGGAGGCGAGAGCGGTCTGAGAGTTGCCAGATCAAAGGGCCTTGCTTTTCATTTCACAGCAGTGGAGTCTCTTTAATCTGAACTCACATTGCGCTCTGGGGTAAACACGTGGGCTCTGCAGACAGAGACACGCAGACGTGAGTTCTGTTCTGCCACTCAGCAGCCTCAGTAGCCCGATGAAGTAAGACCATGTCTATACGTGCATAACACAGCTCATGACACGTAGTAAATGATTAATAAATGTTGGTTTTTATTAACAACCCTGGAAATAGGATGTTTTCACATTGTTTTACAGAAAAGAAAAATGAGTGCTAGACAAGTCCCACAGAAAGCATGCTGCTGAAAGGGGTTCAAATCCAGCTCTGTATAATTTCAAAACCGCTCGGCAGCGTCCCCCGCACCCTCCCCGTTTCCTCCTGAGACAAGACCTGCAGGGTGATGGCAGGGAGCTCCCTGTCACATCGTCTTCAGGGCATTAACTAAAGCTCTTCACCCTCATCTTTCCCTAACTTTGATACTCAAGGGTCATTCATTGTCTTCAACAACTGAAATTCAATGATTTTTTTCCCAAAGTAAACAATCATTATCCAACTTAAATTTGAATTAAGTAAACTAAACTTACAGAGAACTTGCATTCCACAGTAACCCAGGGGTTATCCATGCAAAAGCCTCTTGAGCCCCACCTATGCCCTGCGCGGCTCTGTGTGAGGGTTGTGTGGGGTAAATGATAGAATAAACCCAAGGCTCTCCGCACTCACACGTGCCCTGGACGTGAGGGGTCGGTGCCAGGTGTGTGAAACAGCAGAATAAACCCTCCAGGTGCTCTACCGGCCCCTTGTACGCTAACAGGAGTTTTGCTCAGTTTTCTGCTCTGTGACTTCAGGTAAATTATACAGCTTAAAAGGCATGGTTTCCTAACTTTGGAAAAGGAAACACAAAATACCCATCTGCCTGCATGAGTCAGGACGGGGGTGTAACTCCCATGGGAAAACTGATTGCAGTGGCTTAGCACTACTGAATGAAGGTGAGGTCACCTGACCCTGCAGGCCTCACGATGTGTCCCTGGAGGCCTCCTTCTCCCTGCCCCACTGTGTCTCACATCACAGAAGAGTGGTGGTCAGCAAGGCTCTGGGCCGACCCGGGCCCTTCTGTGCAGTGGCTCCTCCCACTGATCCTCAGAGGGTTTCCCCGTCACCCCACAGGGAAGGAAATTCAGGCTCAAAGGAGCCTCTCAGGTTCATGCCTGGAAGTGGGGCTGGGCTCTTTGCTCACATTCCAGTGACCAGAGCTCCATCTTGCAGCCCAAGGGGGCTGGAGATCTAAGCCCAGCTGTGTGCCCAAGAAGGAGGGGTGATGGATGCTGGTGAGCCCATGGCCTCTGATCAGCTAAGGTTGTACAGGAGCTGCTTAGGCGACGTGTGGATGAGTTCTGTAAACTCCGCAGCCTGTGCCATGCAGGTGCTGCTACTGTGTTCAGCCTTTGTCCTTTCCGTGTCAGGCAGAACAGCCGAGGGCTGTGTGGAGCCATGCGGAAATCTGGGAGCACACAGGGTGCAGGCAGCGAGAACACCAGGTTTTCTGAAGGCGATGGGTAGAAGGGTGGACAGGGTGCCCATGGGTGGAGGGGAGGCAGTGGGTGGAAGGGTGGACAGGATGCACACAGGTGGAGGGGAGGCAGTGAGTGGAAGGGGAGGCAGTGCATGGAAGGGTGGACAGGGTGCCCATGGGTGGAGGTAGGTGGTGGGTGGAAGGGTGGACAGGGTGCCCATGGGTGGAGGGGAGGCAGTGGGTGGAAGGGTGGACAGGGTGCCCATGGGTGGAGGGGAGGCAGTGGGTGAAACAGTGGACAGGGTGCCCAGAAGTGGAGGGAGATAGTGGCTGGGATGGTGCACAGGGGGCCCAGAGGTGGAGGAATGTGATGGCAAGAGCCGCACTCACAGGACCGAGTCCTAGGGGCTCTGAGCCTGGAGGACAGGGTGCAACCCTTGCCCCTCTCAAGCCACGCCTGCTCCTGAGCTCAGCTGTGTCAGCTTCCACCCCAAGTTCTCCTCCAGCCCGGCCATTGGCGGCTTCTGGCTTGCACCTCCTGCCTGTCGCCTCCTGCTTCTACTGCACTGAGTCTCAGAGGAGGCTGGAGTGGGCAGGAATCCCTATGGAAGACCGAGGAGGGGAAAAGCTGAGCCACAGCCCTCAAGCAGCTGGGGAGATGCCGGGCAGGGACGCCCTGCTGCTGCTGTGTAGTGTTGTGCTATTGTTGTTCTGCTGTTGTACAGTTGTGTTGTGGTGGTGCGTGGTGCTGTGGGTCTGTGGTTGTGTTTTGTTCTGTGTGTGGTTGTTCCTCTGTGTGGTT
>PVKV010017867.1:0-46403 GCA_004027835.1 Alouatta palliata
CCTCCTCCCCCACCCCCAGCCTCCTCCCTTTCACTCTCTATCCTCCTCCCCTTCAACTTCCCCTACTTCTGCAGCCAGGGGCCCCCTCCACCCACCCATCCTGTCAGGTTCTCCTTCCAGTCCCCTTGGCAGCTAAGGAACATTTTGGTGCCCCCGATTCATCTTGAATGGACCACAAGCTACTGAAGATGAGACCACACTTAGCCCAGAGACGCGCCTATCCTAAGGCACCTGAGGATGGCACACATGGGGGCATCACCGGAACGGTCTGGGTTGTGGAGTTACAAAAAATTGGTGTCCACCTGAAACACCGTGTACTGACACGAGACCCTGGGAGGCCACTCTGCTCTCAGAGCTTCCATGTCCTTGCACTTAAAACCAGGCACATACACTGGTGGGGAGACACCTTCCCCATGGGATGTGTGCGGATCAGACCAATGAGTGTGACAAGCGTGTTGGCAAGGTGCTATGTGAAATACCTTCTCACATTTAAAATCATGCTGGAAATCAGAGCACTCCTGGAAATGTCCCACACCTGTGGGCCCTTTCTAGGGGTGTGGAGTCACACCCCAGGGGTCCTTTCTAAAGACAGCTGGGAGGGGCACTAGTGTCACTGGAGAGAGAGTTCATCTTAGTTTACGCCACATCCTCAGCTCTCTGTGATCCGATTCCAAGAGCTGGGAATCAAGATTCCGCTGAGGCCTCTCATGGCCTACCCGCACACATGCCTGCATGTTCACACCGCACCGTCACCCCGGCCACTCTGGATGAATTCCTTCCCACTGTTCCCGCTCAGAAATCTGGATGCCCACCTTGCAAGCTGTACTGACTTATCACATGGAACTACTACCCTGGCTTTGCTCAACTCACTGGCTACATTTTCCAATTGTCTCCCTAACTATGGAATTCAAAGCAAAAATACCACCATACCATTCCAGTAGCAAAAGTAAAACTTTTATAATTTGAAGTTCTAAAGCATAACAAAACCAATCATCCAGAATCATGCTTCGCTCATTTCCTTAAATCTACCCAGTCTTCTAATTCCTAGTTTTTGACATTTTAAAGTGACATTTTTATAAAGATGAATCTTTAAAAGGCAGATTAATCCAAGCAACAGAGGAGATTTAAGAATATTTATCAAGTTCATGCCTAAGAACAATGATATAAAAATAATCTTAATTACCCAAAGACGTCACTGCCATAAAAATAGCTCTGGGATATTTTTCCCCAAATCTCCTCAAGGAATGCCTGGGCATACACAGATGCAAAAATCGTGGGGCTGTAACTTAAGATGGTGACCTCTTTTAGAGGCATGTTACAGCTCAAACACACAGCGAAGTTAAGACCTCTTCAAGGAAGATCAGCAGCCCCAGAGCTTCTGAACCGGACGACATTGTCCTTATGTGTCTTGCCTTCTCTAAAGCTTAACAACAGGATGCTGCCGGGAAGAATCCGGCCCTATGTGAGGACACAGAGCTGGCTTTGGGGGCAGCATCCCCTACAAGGCACACAGGCTCCTCTTGCTCAGGAGTCGCTCAACTGATGGCTGTGCCCTGGAGAAGGAGTCATTCCCCTCTCAGATCTGCAACGCCAGCTTTAATGGGTTACCTTCCAGTCCGACATGGCACATCTGGCACGCGGGAACTCCCATGGGACCCTGAGACAGTCCCAGTTGGCAAAAGGCTGAGTGGCACAGAGCTGAGACTGCTCCATCTGAACCCCCAGAATCCAGCCTCCTTGCCTTGCTTTCCCGTCTAGCCTTTCACGTCTCATCTTGTAGGACGGTACATCGGTTTGCTAAGCTACCATAACGGAATACCACAGAATGGTGGCTTAAACAGCAGAACGTTATTATCTCACAGTGCTGGAGGCGGGAAGTGCGAAGTCAAGGTGCTGGCAGGCTTGGTTCTTGCTGAGGCCTCCCTCCTGGCTTGCACAGGGCCGTGTTCTCTCCGTGTGTTCACGTGGGATCCCCCATGTGTCTGTGTCCTCATCTCTTCTTACTGGGACACCAATCGGATTGGATTGGGGTCCACCCCTACGATTTCATTTTACCTGAATTACCCTCTTGAAGACCTTATCTCAAAACGTCACATTTTGAAACCAATTTGGGGTGGACACAATTCAGCCCGTGACAGATGGGAGGTGCTGTTTAGCAGACTAGATGCGCAGGACAGAACTAGAAACAGGGGTCTCGGGCAAGGCCATCTCCCCGGCAGACCAGACCATAAGCCCTCAGTAGGGAGGGCCCACTCAAGGCCTCTGGACTCCTGACATGACCCCACCCCACAGCTCCCAGAACTGGTTTTTCAGGGGCTGCAGACCTTGAGCATCAGCGCACTGCCCTCAGTCCTCAGCACCGCCTCCCTCAGGGCCTGCACTGCCACATCCGGTAAGATTCAAAACCTAGCCATGGACCAGCATGGAGTCCCCAGAGCAGCTGGTCTGAAACAGAAGTGGAAGGGCTGGACGCAGAGTGCTCCAATGAGCTTGGGGCCAGGCGCCGACAATGGGGAGAGACAGACCCAGGAGCCCGGCAGAACATTTTCCCCACAAAATTCAGTAGCCCTTTCAAAGTCTTGTTTCTTGGCAACCCTCACAGGTTACTAAGGGGCCGGCTAAGTCTCAGGTGCAGCTCATCAGTGAGCAAGACCACACCAAGACAGTAGCCTGAGTCAGTAAATTAAAATACAGGATATCTAGCGCAACGTGGATTTCAAATAAACAACATGTAATTCTTTCAAATGTTAAGTACAGCTCATGTGATACGATCAGCAAGCTTAAGCTGAATGATTACTGTGTACCTGAAATCTAAATTTTACCCGTGTCCTGTATTGTGTCTGGCAACCCTACTCCATGAGAACAGCCCCCCATTTTGCTGATAGGCACTTGATTTCTTCTAAGGGAGCCCGTTCTCCTACAGAGGCGACTGCTCAGAGCAGGAGACCCAGGCCAGGGATTTCCTGGGGAAGCTGATCCCTGCAGGACGGGGCTACCTGCAGACCTAACCCCTCACCGTGGCCCCACCCTCTTCCAGAGCCCTCCCCTGGGTCTGGTTACCCACGTGTTTAATGTACAGGTAAAGGCAGGTACATGCCATCTCCTCGATGCCCCTGAACTCAGCCATCATGGACGGTGTAGAGCCGGCCTTCCGTGGTCCTCTCTCAAACATCTGCTACCAGTGCTGCTCCCACCATCGCCAGTCGTGACCATAGGAATGGGTCAAGTGACTGAAGGATCCCCGCAGACTGGAGGATGCTGCTGAGGGCACATGATACTGAACCCAAACTCACAAAATGACGCCTATTTCTCCTACCCACATTCCTGGAGATCCTTCCAACACTCAGTTCCCATGGTTGAAACACGCAATCCATCAGGGCAGCCAGCTGGTCCTAGCTTCAAAACACATCAGGAATCTGAATGCGTCTCACCGCCTCCACCATCTCTTGCCAGGTTACGGCAAGAGTCAGATCCCACGCTTGTCCTCTTAGGGCCTGTTCTCAACCTGGCACTCACAGCAACTCTCTAAACTTTCTTATCCCTTTGCTAAAAATCCACCAAAGGCTCCCCTCTCATTCAAAGTGCAAGCCAGTTCTTCCCATGGCCTGCAAGGCCCTCTGTGCCCCGCCTCCACCCTGCAGCTCTCTGACCTCCTTCCTCCGCCTCTTGCTCACCAGGCACACTTCCACCTCCAGCCTCACACTGCCAGGCACCTCACCTGGATGGGAGGGATTGCCACTTCCCAGAAATGCACTGGGCCAACTCCTTCACCGCCTGGAAGTCTTTGCTCAAATCTTAGCTTCTGAATCAGGCCTGCCCATCCTATTTAATTCTGCAATTGATACCTTACTCCCCTGCCACTAAATCTGCTACTGTTCCTTTCTCCCACATTTCCTTTCTAACAGGTCATCTGCTTATTGCTTCACTGCTTATTGTCTGTTATCCCCCTCTAGAATGGGTGCTTCACACGGGCCGGAATCTGTTTGGTTCACTGATGTATTCTAAGAGCCCAGAACAGTGCTTGAGACATAATGGGTGCTCAGTAAAGACTTAAAACCTGTGTGCTTCACCATCCTGCATGGTCACAAATGAACAATAGCAGGAGATGTGCCAACACTTATTGAGTACTTCTCACGTGCCAGATACTAAGAAAGGTTTTATAAATGCTGCACAATTTACGCTGGACACGGTGGCATGTGCCAGCAGCCCTAGCTACTTGGGAGGCTGAGGTGGGTGGATCACGCAAGGCCAGAAGTTGTAGGCTGTAGTGTGCTATGACTGCCCTTGTGAATAGCCACTGCACTCTAGCCTGGGCAACATGGCAAGATCCCATCTCTAACAAAAAGCCTGCACAACTCAATGTTCACAACCACCTTGTAGTAAGTCACGTTGAAGTTTCTCTACTTTATAAATGAGAAAACTGACTCAGAGGACATATAGCTACAAATTAACAGATTAGAATTCTAACCTAGATACTAAAGCCCATGAGATTCTATCACCACCCTGAGAAACACACATATTACCTACAGTTACCTAGAAAGTATCCTTGTCCCCTTTCTCATTCACTGTCCCTCCCACCTGATACCTAACATTTACCAGAAGGGGCAGCCCTATGCAGGCTGTCAGGACAGGAACTGGGCCACATTCCCCATTAGGAGAGCCAGATGGTGGGAGTTAAGGATGCTGGCCTTGGCACCCGGGTCACAGGCTCTTTTAGGTCACAGAAGCACATCTGGCCCCACCCCTCACCTGCTCTGGGGCATAGACAATGCACACTGGACACAGGTGACACTCACGGCTGGCCAGCATACGCGCACATGTATAACACAACCTCCAGCAAGCAGCATGTGCTCCATGACTGCTCATCCCCGCTGAGGCAGCTCTTCTCATGGGGAACTCCTGACTTGTCACATGAGGGCCTGATCTTGCCTGTTGCTTGGGGCAAGGGAGAAGCGTGAACAGCAAACAGCGCTAAGGCGAGATCAGAAAAGGGACCCTTGAGCAGATCCTTGTCCTAGGCCAAGTTCAAAAGGCGGCAAGACCCAGAAGGAAAAAATAATTCTTGTACAAAATTTTCACTCACCTCTGACTTCCAGAGGATTAAAGAAACATTGAAAACACACTGGCCTCAGTAAGTAATGAGGTTTTTTACCCTTCATAATTTTCTAGGCTTTCTGCTGCCCAGGCTTTCCCTGAATCAGAGCCCTCAGGCCTCCGGCCACATTTGCTGACCTCTAGTCACTGGGCCTCCTTTCCTGGGGTCAGTTTTCTCCTGCATGTGGGCTTGGAGGTGCCCTGGCAACACAGGCAGGGGCAATGCTCACTTCCCCACACAACACACCTGCTGGGAAACCGAGAACAAACAGGGGTGCTGACATCCACTGATCCCAGGCACGACCTGGGAGAGACAAGGCTGTTGGCCCTGGAGAGCTAGATGGGCTCTGGATAGGAACAGGAGCTATGGGGAGGGAGAGGGCAAGGGCTCCTGAACTGCCTTATACTGTAAGACAGCAGCAGCCCCAGACGCCAAAGCCACTGCCAGGAAGTGGTGGGTGATGGGGCGGGGGAGGGAAGGGAGTTTTGCCTTTGAGTCCAGATGAACCCTTTTAGGCTCAGACTTTTCCAGACGTGATCATGCCAAGCATTACTAAGCATATTCTGTGACCACATTTCTTGTGAGCTACAGATGCCATGTGAGTTGATTCTAAATGAAACCGACATCTGTCATCACCCTAGAGGGAGTGAGCCTGGGAGTTCACTGCCTAAGCAGGCCCGCAGAAGTCCACATAGTCTAATGCCTCTCCTCGTCACCCTCAAGGAAGGTCCAGGAACAGTTCTCCAGGTAGAAAGTGAGAAGCTATCTCTAAAGATCAAAACAAAGCGCTTTTAATGATAGCAATAGCAACATTTTAGCTTTTTTTTTTATAGACAGGGTCTTGCTCTGTCACCGAAGCTGGACTGCAGTGATGCGAACTGCTCCCTGTTGGGGGAGGGGACTTTGCCTTTGAGTCTAGCCTCACACTCCTGGGCTCAAGCGATCCTGCTGCCTCAGCCTCCCATGTAGGTAGGACTTCAGGTACATGCCACCACTCCTGGTTAATTTTTAAGATTTTTTGTAGAGATGGAGTCTCGCTATGTTGTCCAGGTTGGTCTCAGACTCCTTGGCTCAAGCAGTCCTTCCGCCTTGGCCTTCCAAAGCACTGGGATTATAGGCATGAGCCACAGTGCCCAGCCAGCAACATTTTAAGATGTCTCATGAGACATATTTGTCTGGTAGAACACATGTGACTCTCTGCCAATGATATGGTAGCTTTGAGCAACGGCTTACGTGGCCATTGAACTTGATGTTCCAGAGCGAGGTCTGTTAGGGAGACTTCTGCTTTTAATGGATCCAAGCAGCTACAAGATCAAGTCTTTGTAAAGCACACATCACTCCATCATTTTCTTCCCAGCTGCCCATCGGTGTGTAATTGTGAGGTGGTTAGAGTCCTACCAGACAAGAACAGCTAGCATCAAGTGCTTATGTATGGCAAGCATGCCTCCAGGCCTCTTCTCTAACAGAAACATGGGTGGCTGCAAAAGCGCGTGAGAGTTTGACCAAAGCACACCTGATTCGATTCCTGATGCCACCACTAACACTTACCAAGTTTCTTCATCTCCCAACAACCTTTTCATTTGTATAATGGGGATAACAATACTTCTACCTAAGTATGAAATAAAGTAATTTAAATAAGAGTGCTGCCCTGTCAATGTTTACTCTTTTCCTTGAGATCAAGCCTTTCATGTATCTGAGTAAAGACAGTTGACCCCAACATCACCCCTCACACTCCACTTGCCCCCGTTCGGTCTCTACATCACTGAGAAGGAGAAGTAGCTGGGTGTACACAGCATGGTTCCCAGTGGAGAGGTGGAGTGTAGGGCTTCCTCCCTCTCAAGCTGGAGGGGCCAGCCCCAGAGCCTCAGGATGAGGTTTTTAGAGCGAAAGCCCTCAAGTAAGGCTGGCTTGGGGAGACCTGTGGGCCCTGGAGGAGAACCAGCCCCATTCCGAGTGCTCTGCCTGGATTCCCAGGCTCCAGGAGCAAAGCAGCAGCTGCACAGGAGGTGGAGCTGCCAGTCCCGGAGCCCACAAGCAAAGTGAAGGTCACGCGGCAGCTGCTCTGGACAGGCAAAGAGCCGCCTTCTCTCCCACCACCGCAGGCCTGCCAATGCCACCAGTGCTCCACCAGACCCAGGTCCCCTGAGCCTACAAAGAGCGATAACCCCTTCCAAGAGTCTCAGCAACACACAAGGAGGACTGCCCAGAAGAAACAGACATACCCCCAGAAAGAGGGAGCTATTGGAGGATACAGACAACTTGAATTTTAATTATAATATAGTGCTCAAGGGGATTCTACTGCAACATACACAGGAGGGAAAAAAAAGATTTCCTGTAACTAGAAAACATGATTTCCCAACTAAACAACTCTTCAAAGAGAAGAGGACGGTGGGCACATAGGATTCTTGAGGTACTCAATCAGAAGATCAAGACCAGGAAATAACGGAGTGGAAGATGCAGGGTGGAAGGCGTCAGGCTATGAGACTGTGAGGGTGCACCCTGAGACCTAGGAGGGAAAGGGACGGATGAAGAGGGGCAAGGAAGGCACCAAGCTCTACATACACGCCATAAGAAAACATGCACACCAGCGACGCAGGGGCTGAGGTGGGAGAACTGCCGGAGCTTAGGAGCTCGAGACCAGCCTGGACAACATAGGGAGACTCCATCTCTACAAATAATTTTAAAAATTAGCCAGGTGTGGTGGCAGATGCCTATGGTCTGAGCTACTTGGGAGGCTGAGGCGGAAAGACTGAACCTAGGAGTCTGAGACCAGCCTGGGCTCCCATCTCTATAAATAATTTAAAAATCAGCCAGGTGTGGGGTACACACCTGTGGTCCCAGCTACTTGGGAGGCTGAGACAAAAGGATCGCTTGGGCCCAGGAGTTCAAGGCTGCAGTGAGCTAAGATCGCAGCCACTGCATTCCAGCCTGGAATAGCAAGACCTCGTCACTAAAATAATTAAAAAGACACCAGTGAAGGCTCTAGCAACACTAGTAAAGGCTTCGAATCTAAGAATAAAGGAAATGAAGACAACCTTTCAGGCAGAATGAACTCATAGCTAAAAAGGAAACGGATAGAGACTGGCTGTGCGAACTGTCAGGGCAGCAGTAGACAGTGAGGCAAGCTTTGGGTACCATGAGAACTTAAGAATGGCTTCCCTAGACAAGATATCACTCAGCTATCAAGACTTTTAAAAAAGATATTTGAAGGAAAAAATTCAGTGTGCAGGTGACCCTTGAACAACAGGAGTTTGACCTGCTTGGGTCCACTTATTCCTGGATTTCCTTCCTCCTCTGCCACCGTGAGATAGCAAGACCAGCTCCTCCTCATCCCTCTATCCTCAGCCTACTCAACATAAAGAAGGCATGGATGATCCACTTCCACTAAATGAACAGTAAATACATTTTCTCTTTCTTACGATTTTTCTTAACACTTTTTCTCTAGCTTACTGCATTGTAAGAATACAGTATATAATACATATAATACACAAAATATTTGTTAATTGACCATTTATATTATTAGTAAAGCTTCCAGTCAACAGTAGGCTGTTATTAAGTTTTTAGGGAGTCAAAAGTTACACACAGATTTTTGACTCTGTGGAAGGTCAGTTCCCCTGCACTGTTCAAGAGGCGGCTGTATATACCAACAGCCCCCATGGCTGAGGACAACACTAAAAAAAGGTCTCTAAAAATAAATGGACCAGAACCAAGACCCTATGGTGAGAAAAGAGGAGAAAGGACTGATGACCAACGAGCCAAAGGGTCTTGGGTCTTCCCAGGGTGAACAGTTGATGCCTATTTTAATGTTGTTTCTGACACTCTTGATTTCATGGGTGATCAGCGTCATTTAATCACATAGATTCCCATCATGCCCAAGCAGTATAATACATCTCAGTGATATGTACAAGACACGCAATTTAGTTTTTAAATTAATGCCAGAGTATTTACTTTTACAGATAATTCTAAGATGCAATCAGACTAAAAATATACTAACGTGCTTTACAGGCTGAAATGCTGTTAAAGTAGAAATGTTTAGTTATTATTACAAGAATAAAATGTTTTAATAATTAAAGATTGTAACAGCTGCTAATTTTATAGGCAAAAAAGATTAAGGAATTAAGAGCTTTCAAGTATATAAATTGAGAAACAGAATGACAGTTAACAGAAATATTATGAGTATGTTGTCCAGGTAACTTTAGAAAGAATATTTATCCTTTTAGAAATGACAGTTACAAAATTTAAGTAATAATACAAGACAGAATAATAGAGTTTAGATTATGCCTTAATTATAATCTTTGGAGAATTATTTCATGTATTAGCTTTCATAATACTAAATAGCCCTTAAGAACTTAGTGTAATTTTATAGTCATTTAATTTTATTCAGGCTGTAACTATTTCAAGAAATATTTCTATTTGGGAATTCTTTATCTAGTGATGATGAATTAAAAGTAAAAACTCAACTATGCCACTTAAAAAATCCAGGAATAAAAATTTCACAATTAAGTTTGACAACATCATTTTTTTTTTTTTGAGACAGAGTTTTGCTCTTGTTGCCTAGGCTGGAGTGCAATAGCACAATCTTGGCTCACTGCAACCTTTGCCTCCCACGGTCAAAAGATTCTCCTGTCTCACCCTCCCAAGTAGCCTAAATTACAGGCATGCACCACCATGCCCAGCTAAGTTTTGTATTTTTAGTAGAGACGGGGTTTCACCATGTTGGTCAGGCTGGTCTCGAGCCCCTGACCTCAGGTCATCCACCTGCCTTAGTCACCCCAAGTGCTGGTATTACAGGCGTGGGCCGCTGTGCCCGACCCAGAATAAATCACCTTCAATCTGGAACTTAAAAAGACTATACAGAGCTTGAGGAAAAGAGCTATAGAAAAATTTTTGTTTTCAATAATAGATCTTTTAAGAATGTTTTAAGACAATTCCTTATAGTTTTAAGTCTATAAAGACTAAAGTGACACTCAAAATGGCTGTTAAAATGATTATGAACAAATTATCATTTTCAGTAGTTAAAAGATGAAGAACTGCTGAGATCTGCCCAAACTATGAATTCTGATTATTAAAAACCATGTTACGAAAAAAAAAAAAAAAAAACTTTTCCCTGAATTAATGTGCTCCTTCTGTGTCTTGTACAGCAGACAAAGGCTTGTGCAAACACATTCAGACCTTTGAGTCTGACAGCCTGCTTGCTGGATTAATGAGGAAATCAGCCATGTTTCTCCCTCCCTCTCTAGAAAGCTGGCCCAGGGACTTCTGGGTAACCAAATTGATGTGTTATGAGAGTGCAAGTATTTCTTATATAATATCTATTGTCTCCTCAGGGAAGACACCAAAACTAATGTTCATAGAAAAAAAAAATCTGAGATGCAGACAGAAGTACAAAAATGATTTTGTTATCTTGAAAGACAGACATATTGTTCCACTGCCACATTCCTAGTTTTTCCTCTAGCGATTGTGAAAAGAAACAATTGCATGCAGAAATATCTCAAGTAAAAATTATAGTGAGGGCAACATCTGAAATTTACTCCTAAAAATATTCAAAGAACACCTTTAAGCAGTGAACTAAGGATTCGTTCATGGGTTTGTGCCCACGAAACTGCATCATCCTGTGGATTGGTCAAATCCTCAAGTCTAGGAGATGAAAAGAAGGTAAGTCTTTACCTTAGAGAGTGACTGCTAAAGAGGAGGGGGTGGCGATTTCACTGGCAGAAGTACCCTATGTTCTCAGTTACAGCCCAAAATGTCTTGCCCAGTCCCCAGTCCCAACTGAATCTCTCTATATTTTCACAAATGTGTGGTAGAGTGACTACAGGTAAAATCAAGCCACTAACAGCATCAGAGGTTATTATATTTGTACTACATTGCCAAGTTTTTTAATTTTGAATTTAATACAGTGTAAATTTTTTTAAACAAAAGTTCAGGCAGTACTCTTGTATCCTAGAAGTTCCTTCCACAATTGGCTTCATCCTGACTTAAGCAAACATTGAGGCATTTGGACAAAATGTATATTTGATGTATCTTGTGTATATGTATGCATGCAATATAAAAGAATAGCAGTCAGTCTCTGGGACTGAATATGATACAAGTTAAACAGCAATTCCTGATATAGAAGGTCTTTTTCAGGGGAAAGTAGTCTCACCTGGGGAAACAGCATACTGTTTTCAAATGACTGTAGAGCAATACACATTTTATTGTGAAGCAGTTGAGGAGAAAGGGACAGTTATTAAAACAGCAAAAAAAAAAAAAGGATGAACAACTTGATGAAAACATCAAGAATGGGGAAAAGAGAAGAAAACCTGAATCAATAAAATACGATGGAAGAAATAAAATCAAACCTGTTTGTCATTACTTTAAATGTGTACAGATTGATTTACCCAACTAAAGGGCCTATAAGGTTGTGTTAAAAAATATACATGTATCTATGTGCTGTTCAAGAGACATACCTAAAAGAACAAATAGGGTTGAAAATAATACACAAAACAAGGAGATAGCAGAAAATGCAAAGAAGCAAGCAGGGATGGCAAAATTAATAGCAGACAAGCTGGACTTGAGCTTAAAGGCACTGATGGATAGAGTGATATTACTAAACGCATGGTCCTGGAAGAAATATAAAAGGTAGACGTATGTGTGCACCAAACAATACAGCAGCTAAACCTCTCAAAATGCAAGAACATGGCAAAAAGTTATTTCTCAAATATCTCCCATAGAGAAAACAATAATGACATAAAGAAGAGAAATAGATCAACAGATACCCTGGCTTCCCTCAAATAAAAATATATATATTTTCTTATGCCTATGGAACATTTTTAAAGGTTAACTGGATATTTGGCAACAAAAAAAACCTTTGCAAACCTTTCAAATTAAAGATTTAAAGGATACTTCTTTGATCACAATCTATAAAATTAGGATTAATCAAATAACAAAAAAAATTAACTACTTAGAAATTAAGAAACATATCCTTAGATCAAAGAAGAAATCAAAAGGGGAACTTGAGGATATCTTGAAATGGAAAAGAGAGTATTTCATATCAAAATTTATAGAACGCACCAGAAGTTTTACTCTGAGGAGACTTTAGTGTCAAATGCCTTCAATATTAATGAGAGTATTTTACAAATAAAAAGGAACTTTGCACTAATCTTAAGCAGTTAGAAAAGGACAGGTTCTACTTCAAAAGGAAGATTTTATTAAAAAAAGATAAAACTTCAAACTAATAAAAAATAAAAGAGGACATATAAGCTCAAAGCTAGTTCTTTGAAGAGATCAATAAAATAGAAAAACCCCTCACATGCCCAACGAAGGATAAGATAAAGAAAAGGTGAGTGGTGGGGGTGAAGAGAGGAAAGGTAGGGGAAAGAGCAAAGGAAAAGGGGGAGAGGCCAGGTACAGTGGCTCACCTACCTGTAATCCCATCACTTTGGGAGGCTGAAGTGGGAAGACTGCTTGAGCCCAGAGCTCAAGACCAGCCTAGGCAACAGCAAGACCCTGTCTCTACAAAAAATGAAGGAAATCAGTCAGGTATGGTGGCACACACCTGTAGTCCCAGCTACTCAGGAGGCTGAGGTGGGAGGAATGCTTGGGCCTGTGAAGTAGAGGCTGCAGTGAGCTGTGATTGTGCCACTGCACTCCAGCCTGGGCAACAGAACACAGATTCCCATCTCAAAAAAGGGCGGGGAGGGTAAGAGAGGGAGAAAGTGCAAAAACAGACAAGATTATGATGGAGAGTAGGTATAAAAAAGCAAATGCAATGGAGATTTTTAAAATCATTTAAAAAATGATGGAACTGCATGGAACTTCATGTCAACAAATTTGAAAACCTTGGAAGAAACATTATGATTTCCTAAGAAAATATAAAACATCCAACTGATTCAGCAAGTGGAAAAAATCAGAAAAATGCACCATGACCAGAGAGGTTCACAGCTGAGTTTTATCTAACCCATAATTCTACTATTAAATGGCAAAAGGCAATTAAAAAATAATAAGCCAATTCATTAGTGAAGCCAAGCATAATTTTAATTCCCAAACTTGAGAGATGAGAAATTATTAACAAATCTGGCTTATGATTGATTTGTTACAGAAACTCTGAACTAATATTAGCAAATAACAGAATTCAGCTGTGTATCAAAGAGATCTGCACACTGAGACCAGCCTGGGTTAATCCCAGGAACATAACAGTATCTCAGTACAAGGAAATCAATATAATTCACTTCATCAATAAATTAAATATGGAAAAAACTATAGGACCAGAGCAATAATAGCAATAAGTGCTAAAAAGGCATTTAATAAAAAGTTTTTAAAGATGAAGCAAAATAGAAGGTAGTTATTCATGAGAAGAGCTTGACAAAAGCTCTATAAAATGAGCCCATATTTGTTAAACAATAAACTCCCCCTAAAAAAACCCTAAACATATATACATATGCAAAAATGTGTTCATGTATGACACCGAGTTTTCTACATGGGTTATTTGGACAGAGAGAGAGAGGAGAAGGGAGAAAAATTCCAACAAAAAAGAGAAAAGGGTAAAAGGACTGCAGTCAAGAACCATGCATATTATATTAATGCTTATCAATAAAACTACAGTTGGCCCTTGAACAATGCAGGGGTTGAGGCGCTGACCCCTAGCACAGTTGAAAATCCATGTATAATTTCTAATTTCCCCAAACTCAACTACTAATAGTCTACTGTTGAATGCTATTTAAAAATCATAAGGCAGAACAAATGTATTTACTATTCATTAAGTGGAAGTGGATCATCCTAAAGTCTTTATCCTCATCATTTTCACATTGAGTAGGCTGAGGAGGAAAAGGCGGGGTTGGTTTTGCTGTCTCAGGGGTGGCAGAGGTGGAAGAAAATCTGTGTATAAGTGGACCTACACAGTGTAAACTTGTGTTGCTCAAGAGTCAACTGTATATATTTTCGCATGCGTAATTTTTAAAAGATTGCATGCAATACTAAAACTGCTAATAAAAAGTCCTCCTTTTGTTTTTAACTCCACAACCACCACCTACCTTCCCAGTCCAAGTTGCAGGGTAACATACACTAAGTCATCAACAGGTTCTCGGAAATTGTGACTTTAAGCAAAATAATGTAACAAAACCAGTATTTTTTCTCATCAACATTATAACAAAAAGACATTATTCAAGAAGCTGTTATACATTGTTTTGCTTAATGTTGCAGAAGAACCTACAGGTGATGTGAAGTGAGGACTTACTGTACTTTGCAGTAAACATTACCCTTAGTTGCATTCCCTAATGGAAATACGAATCAGACTACTGGTGGCAGGTCAGAACTCAGGCACAGCCATCCACACTGCCATCCGGAGCCAGACTCCCAGCTTGTCAACCTCCCTATTCTGTATCAAAGGGAGATATTCTGGAGCTGTTAAGCAGCAGAATTTTGAGCAAACCATCCTTCGGTTTCCCTTGGTATCATCTGCGTCTACCATGTTTTCTGTGGCTCTAAAGACGCCTTCATGCTGTCTCCTCCTGGGTGTTCCCTTAGGACCTAGGACAACCTGCTCATGACAGCACCTCTTACACTGCATCACAATTATTTGTGGATCAGCTGTCTGTCTTCACCAACAGGAGTTGTGCTGTTTGAGGGCTAGAAGCTCTTCTTCTCATCAATCCCCAGTTTTTAACATAGTGCCTGGTGCACAGTAGGCATTCTATAAATATCTGCCAAATGCATGAAATGTATTTGAAAGAAGATATGAAGCCTACACTAAAAAACTTTCCTTTTTGGGGCTGTTCTACTTTAGCTTCTCAGGCAAATTCATGTTAAAATTTCCACCTCTGCCACTGAAAAACTGATGGGGTGAAGGAACATTGGCAAACCCCAAGGTGCATGTGACTTAGGTTTGTCCTTTGGGATCACAGACATTCAATCACTCTTAGGAGCCCAACAGAGATAGTATAAAGGGTACTTGGCTGAGTGCCTCCTGTGTAGGACTCTATATGATCCTATCTGGTGCCTGGAGTCACCCCTCGGGGAAATGACAATCTAGAGGCAGACCTGGGACCAGTGTCTGTGTGCCTCCAAAGCTTTGTGCACATCACAATGCCTTTCTGAGAGGCAGAATCAAAGACAGCTGCAGACCTTCCCTTCTTCCCAGCAAAGCATCCCACACACTACCTTCAGAAACCGGGACTGTACTCTTTTAACTATTCCAATTTCCGCAATGTAATTTGCCTTCTTCCTAAATTTACTTAAGCTTTTCCAAAATGTTTGTATTTCTCCTCTGCTACACTTTTGGAAGAGACTTGAGTCTATACATTTGTAATACAAGGTGTGCGTTCACCCTTGCTATTATTTACCTACAATTTGCCTCTTCCGATCTTAAAGAAAAGCAACTGCAGTCTCAATTTCCGATGAGGTTCCGTTCCAGGTTTTCACTGGCATTCTGAATGCACACCCCCGTAAGATGCCACAGGCTGTGCTCAACACCCCAGCTAGCCTAAGAAAATGCAGCCAAGGAAAACACACAGAATATCTGGCTGAAAGACCAGCACTAAAGAGCAAACCAAATAGGACATTTGTATTTACCTTCAGTGCCAGTACCTGAAGAAAGCAAGTGCCATTACATCAGATAAGGGAGGAGATGGAGACTGCTTTGCATGTGCATTCTGAAGCAAATGTCTACTCATAGAACCTCACATCTTCGTGTGATCCACCCCCACAAACTCAGCAGTGGAACTCCTGGGAACACTTATTTACGACGGCACTGGTAGAAGATGTCACCTTCCCCAAATGTATAAGGTGCTCAATAAGGCAGGCGCAGTGGCTCACGCACGTAATCCTAGCACTTTGGGAGGCCGAGGTGGGAGGCTGGCTTAAGCCGGGAGTTCGAGACCAGCCTGGGAAACATAGTGAGACCCTGTCTTTACAAAAAAATAACAAAATTAGGCAGGCACGGTGGTGCGTACCTATAGTCTCCAATGAGACTGAAGTCTTAGACTGAGGTGGGAGGACTTCTGGAGCCCAGGGGTTCAAGGCTGCAGTGAGCTGTGATCACTCCACTACACTCCAGCCTGGGTGACAGAACGAGACCCAGTCTCAAAAAAAAAAAAAAAAAAAAGTGCTCAAATAAGAAAGATGCCCACTCACCACTCTCTGGGTGATTCTACTCGTTGACAGTCTTTCCTCCCAGAAAATCTTCCTGTATCCTGATCATTTATCTTCTTTGTAACCCTGTTTCCCAAACTTGAGAAAATAAGTATCTTCTTCTTCCCCCTGCGGTTGCTCCTAAGGTGACAGATTGCAGTTGCTTCTGCCAGGGAATCTTGCTGGAGGCTGTGAAACATCAAAACGGAATTTATCTACTGGCTTCCTGTCTACTGCCTGGCAGAGATGAGTGCAGTGACCACTTCCCACTGAGGCCTGTCATCTGCCCGTGGGGGTCTCTCTTCCCCCACAGACAGGCAGATGACAGACCCTGGTGAGAATTTCTGCTGACACTGCACTGTTCAGAAACCAGTCCCATCTCACTGCAAGAGGTACAGGTGCAGCCATTGCCCGGGACACGAGGCAATGGGGGAAGACAGGCTTGCTGTGCAATGATCATCTTCAGTTCAGAGTCCTTCACAAGGGACTTGTTATAAATTAGTTAATCTGACCCACACAGACCAGGCTCCACACTCACTGCTCTAATACGATTCTTCCTAGGCCCCTAATTAAAGGGACCAGTCAACTCTTGAGCACTCTGTGGCTCCACTTCCTCATTTTAAAAATAGGGATAATGACAGTATTCACTTGACAGGATAGTTATGAGGATTACATAAGTTAGAAAGCGCTTAGAACAGCATCTGGCACATTGTAAGTGATATATAAGCATGTGTTAAATGAATAAAGGGGTCCAAGCAGCTGGCTTCCCTGTAAATCCTTAATAGATTCCTGTCTTGGGTGTCTCTGGGCCATTAGGAAGTGAGCAAGTTGTAGAAGCCCAAGATTGTATTAGATTTCTCATAGCCATCAAGTTTGGTATTCCACTCAGGACAGAAATCCTCGTATAAGACATTGGTGCCTCTGGGGTAAGCAACTCACTCCTTCATGGAGCTGCCCCATCAGCTCTTCCACTATTTTGGATATTGAAAATGCTCATCTTGTGAACATTTTTTACTGGCACCAAGTCCCATGCCCATTTAAAAATCTACTTCTGCGTCCATCTTTTCTTAGGTTCATTCAATCATTCAACAAAAACTGAGTACCTGCCACATTTTCACCATATACTGTGACCACAGGTCTCCACCCACATGATACATAAATTCACTTATACAGGTGGCAATGACTGCTGGGAGAGATCAGAGGGAAGGTGGTGATTTTAGACGGGTAAAGGCAGTGACACTGGAACCAAGACCAGACCAGCAAGCAAGGGCTGCCGTTCAAAAGTCAGGAAGAACATACAGGGTAAGGTGTGACAGAGAGAAGATCCTGTGGCTGGAGACAATGTCAGGACACATGCCACAAGGTGACACTGGAGAGGAAGACCAGGGCAGACCTACAGACCTGGAGGCCACTCTAAGGAATCTGGATTTCCCTTCGGGTTGGATGGGAAGTTACTGGAGGAGTTTAAGCAGAGATGTGAGTATATTAAGTCATGTTTGTAAAACATCACTTTTCCAGCACAGCCTGGGGAAAGTGAAATGAGGGCATCTAGTAGTCTCCCACCCCCAAAATCATGCTGTATTTCCTCTCGTCAATAAAGGTTTTATCCCATGCCCTTCTGCTGTCATTTTGCCTCCTCATTCCTTAAAGGAAGGACCCCAGCACTTCTCCACGGATTCTGCCCTAAGGACTCACTTCTCACCATGCTTGGCAATTACCCCTCCCTGTGGGATCCAGCGTTTGCTAAGTAAATCTACATCCATGCCCAAACCTGGAGTTGGGATTCCAGCTACAGTTACTTGCAATAGTAACACGTGCAGGTGTTACATTTTAAGGTATTTTCACTAAGAGTCTCAAGTAACGAAGTTCAGTTTAGGGGCCAGTGGAACTGCCCATGGGCAACACTGCACGCGTTCTCTCCCCTTTGCTCAAATGGCTCTCTTGTTTCAGATGCTTCTCCTTCCCCATCACCTGACTTTTGTTCTTCAAGGTGCAGCTCCAGGGAGGGGCCCCCTCCTCCAGAAATCCCACCTCTTCTCCAGCCCAGCTGGAGGAAGTGAAGCACGTCTGGAATCCTGTGGAAATCCACGTTTACCCTGATCACAGCATTCACCAGAGACGCTTATCTCTTTCTTCACTGTCTCTCCTACTGGACCCCAGGAGACATGTCTAACTTATCGTTTCATCCCAGCAGGGCTCAATGTGCTGGCTGAATTAATGTGAGGCACATCCCATCCATTGCTGGTGAGAGTGTAAATTGGAAAACTGCTTGGCAGCACTTCCTAAAGCAGTGGTTCTCAGTACCTGGTGCTTCTGCCCCCCAGGGGACATTTGGCAATGTCTGGAGACACATCTGGCTGCTACAACTGGGGAGGAAGAGTGCTAAAAACACTCAGTGGGGAGAGGCCTGGGATGCTGCTCAACAGCCTGCAGAGCTCAGGACAGTCCCTCACCAACAAAGAATTAGCTGGTCCGAGTTGAAAGACCGTGTCCTAAGAGCGAGTATACATTGAATCTACGGCCTAGCAATCCCACTGCTCCCACTGCTAGGTGTAGATGCTGCTCAAGGAAGTGACGTATACAAACATCAAGAAAACACATACAAGAAAGTTTGTAGCAGCTTTTGAGTTTGGAAACAAACTGAAGTCTACTGATAGGACACCAGATAGATAAACTATAGTATATTTGTACAGTGGCATACTACACAGCAGTATAAAGACAGGACTGTTCTTTGCGATATGGATGAATCTTACAGATAAAACAATGTAATGGGCAAAATTAAGCAACAGTGATCAACTCAGAATAATGGCTACCTCTGGGGACATGGGGGTACTGATGGGGAAGGGGCAGGCAGGAATCCTCAGGGTGCCAAAAATGTTTCTTTTTTTTTTTTTTTGAGATGAGGGCTCACTCTATCAGCTGTACCACAGTCTGGAGTGAAGTGGTAGGAACACAGCTCACTGCAGCCTCACCCTCTGCAGTCTTTAGAGTAGCAGGGACTACAGGCATGCACCACCACACTTGGCTAATTTTTTAAAATATTTTTTAGGGAGGTGGGATCTCTCTGTGTTTCCCAGGCTGGTCTTGAACTCTCGGTCTCAAATGATTCTCCCAGGTCAGCTCCCAAATGGCTACAGTTACAAGCTAGACATGAGCCACCACATCTGGCACTAGGAACATTCTTTACCTTGATCTGGGTGGTAGTGACATTGGTATACCCATATAAGAATGTACTGTGCTGGGCACTCATGTCTCATGCACTGTGTGTGCACCATGACACACACAAGCCTCATTATATAAAATAATCCTCTAGAACACTTCATCATTCCAGTGTTGGTGGAAATATAAATTAATGCAGCCACTGTGGACAGAAATTTGGAGATTTCTCAAAGAACAGAGAATTGAACAATTTGACCCAGCCATTCCATTACTGGGTATATACCCAAAGGAAAATAAGTTGTTCTACCAAAAAGACACATGCACCCGTATGTTCATTACAGTGCTATGACAACAGCAAAGACATAGAATCAACCCAGGTGCCCATCAGTGCTGGACTGGCTAAAGAAATGTGGTTCATGTAGGCTATGGAATACTATGCAGTTATGAAAAAGAAGGAAATCACGTCCTTGGCAGTGACATGGATGCAGCTGGAGGGCATTATCCCGAGTGAACTAATACAGGAACAGAAAACCAAACACTGTATTTGTCACTTAGAAACATCGGGTACACATGGACAATTCATGTATAACTATAAAAATTGGTGTTTTTTACTGAAAAAAAGTTCTAGCAAAAGAAAAAAAGGTACTACATTTCCTAAATTATTGAGTCTGACTGATTAGATGGTGATCACTTAACCCGGTAATCTCACCCCCTGGAAAGTGGAGGCAGCAACTTCCTCTGTCACATGGAAGTGGCAACTTCTCAGCCACAGAGTCCTTGTGAAGACTCTGAATGTGATAATAATGCATGAAAATGCAACTGACAAATGAGAACTGTGGGTTAGCAGTAGCAGCTCGTTTCACTCCCTACATGAACAGACTCCTGGGAAAAGAGCAAAACAGCTCCCCCAGGAAGCTCCCTTCTCTGAATTCCGTGCAGCCACTGCAAAATGACACACAGTCTTGCATTTGATTACTGTGTAGCTTTGCCTAAGATTATCTTGCAGCTCACCAAGATTCAAAGTTTCTCCTGGAGCCACAGAATCCTGTACAGAGCTAAAGGTAGGAGCAGCTAAATTACACTGAACGTCGTAGAAAGGGTTCCAGGTCTCTGAGTTCACAAACCTGGTTAGAGCCAAGGGTCTCAGTTTAACTCTGGTTTTGAGAGAAAGATTTTTCTCTCTTCCTGTTTGTTAAAAAGGCTTTAAACCAACAACAAACTCTAAAGATAAAACATTCAACAATGTTAATTTTCAATGCCGTATGTTTTTCTCCAGCTGCTCAAGGTCATACCTCCCCACTGAATGATTAGAGGGTTGCTAATATGGTCCATGGGGGGAACACGGGGGAACACACATCTCTCTCTCTCTCTCTCTCTCTCTCTCTCTCTCTCTCTCTCTCTCTCATGTGAAGTCCAACCTCTAATAGAAAGAGCGAACAGTTCAGATCCCAGCCAGCCATGACAAAGGACTGACAAACCAGACAGGAGCCCTTGAGCATCTGTGAAATCTGTCTGTTCCTCTGCCTCCTCCGAGAAACGAATCACAAGACTGCTCAGAATAAGAAACCAAAAGGGCAGAGGCTCAGAATGCAGCCAGGCCTGAATTGCATGCTGTTCCCAAAGAGTGAGCTCTCACACTGTGTTGGTTTTCTGCACAGCGGGCAGGCAGGCTGACAGCTTGAGGGGGCTATTTTGGGGGGATATATGCTGCAAGTCTGGTTTAGAGAGGGCCCTAGGTTCTGCACTCCCAGTAGGCATTTCAGCTCCCAGGCAGAACATGCATCCCCACAGGGGTTAAGAGCCCAACTCTAGCCCTGCAAGCACAGTATTTGCATTTAAGTCATCCCCAGGGGATCCCACACCTCAACACTCAGCCAGAACCTAGGGGAGGTGAGAGAGGAGGCAGAGGAGTGGGAGACGGCTGTCTCCACCCATTACTACTGGCTGCGCTTCCAGAGAGGCTGATCCAGGAAGCTAAATACACTGAAAAACAGAAGGAAGGGGCTGGGAAGACTAGAACAGCCTGAAGAATGGCTAGGATTTCCATCCTTAACTATAGAATTGTTGCTTTTAGGGCTGGCACAGAATCTAGCGCTGCTCCCTCCCTTCCCCTCCTCCTCCTCTCAGCTGGACACCAAATATCTCCCTACTGTGTGCACTCCCCTTGTGGTGGTGCTGGGGGGATGTGGCAGCTTGGAATACAACTTATCATGGTTCCCAGTGTCTACCTCCCTTACACACAGGGAATCTGGAAAGGTTTCTAGGTCATCAGAGTTATCTCTTTCTGATTAAAAAAAAAAAAAAAAAAAAACCCAGCACAAGCGATATATATTTGCATACAATATCCAGTTACATACACACATCTAATACCTGCACCTTTCCACAAAATACACATTTCTGTACATACACATATACCTGCTTTTACAGTAGGTGCAAGGCAGGAAGCCTCTATCAAATCTAGAATTCTGTGTTTTCCTCATCTGATTCCAGTAGCAAGAAGCTATTTGGATTATAAATTCTCCTACAAAGCCTGATTAGAGATCAAAATGCCACCTGCTTGCTTTCCTCCCCACCCCACTCTACCCACCCAGTGAGATTTGTTGATAGGGAAACAAAGATGGAAAGATCCAGCCTGCATTCTTTGCAAGAGGGGAGTGCACACTTGTCAGGGCATTTTAGATACTGTGCTCTGGTAAACCCTACTAGTAGGCTGATCCTCTTTGCTTTCAGAGTGGCTGGGGTGCAACTCTCAGCCTCTTAAGAAACACATCCACCTTCCTCCTCACTGGTAGGCGCAAGGATTTTCTCTGACCAAACCCACGCTTCTCCATCTATGTTCAGCCCTCATAAATCATATTCCATTGTTTTGGGGAAATCTGAATTCAAGTTTAACAAGCCATAAACCTCATCTCTCCATCCCCAATCACTCCAAATTTACCTCAGGGAGTTAAAAGGCAAGCTCCCACACATGACAGAAAAACAAAACTGGGTAAAAAACGACAAATAACCACTAATGTCTTCGGTTAAAGGGCCTGTGATTCTTCAGTCAGGTGTGAACTCAATGGGCATGGCAGGAAGCAGAATTTGAACCTAACGCTAAATGACACACGATCTTGCTCTTCATGACCATAAGTGCTGCGGTGGCTAGGTTAAATGGCTCTGCTGCAGAACTTCTCCCACTTCAAGGTTATTAAGAAATATAAGATTGACTTAAAATTTATTTCAATGTGCTCACCCTTCTCACATCAGCACATTCAGGATTCTTATTCCTAACTTGGCTTGACCTAGCACAAGTTCCCTATTTTGCCCTTAGACGCGGAGAGAGATCTGCTGCGCTCTCCCAGGTGGACCTGTATCTCAGATGTTCCGAGATCGAAATTAGATCACAGATGCTCACGGCATAAAGTCTGCCAAACCAGGTCCGTAGACCAGTACAATTCTTAAACAGCCAATATGGAAAACAGCTGTCTAGGGCTGGATGGCTTTAATGACATCCTGGAAAATATAGCATAGTATAAAAGGACTATACAGAATGAATGATTTTGGAAATTCCCCAGTTCTTAACTACAGCCCAAAATACACATGTTTTAAAACACAGCTAACTGACTTTGCAAGCCCAGCTTTAGCTCCGCGCATCCACACCACAGCCTGCCAGAGATCTGCAGACCACTCCCTTCTGAGAGAGTCCAGCTAACCCTGCCGGCCTCCCAGCAGGCTGCAGCACGATGCCCATATCCAAGTCCAGGCACCAGCTGGAGGTCCCTTGGGCCTGCTTTCCCATGTGCCGTGTTCCTGACTGGTTGGACAATAATCAGAGAAGGCCACAGGAAAAGCCGCATCATGCCCACCGTGGCCACTCCCTGGCCCTCATCAACACCGGTTGCGCCGCGCACTTCTACGGAAGAACATAGCATGCAGAAACACCGGCCAGCTACAGAAGGCCATGGAACAAGAAATACCAGCATGAGAGGACGACTGGAAACGGCTGGTCTGCAGCTTTCAAAGAAGGCAGAGGCTGCGGAGCTTCTGCAGAGGAAGGAATGATATTTTAACAGCCAACTCCCACAAAAACAGGCAGCGAAGAGGAGTGAGGCAGCCGCAGCTGTCAGCATCCCAGCCACCGTCTCCAGGTGCTCAGGGCTTGTCTGTGACCACAGCGGTAGGCAGGACACACCTGAAAGTACCTTCTGGCGGAAAAGCAAGCAGCTTAACGCTGCCCGATCGGTCCCTTCACGCCTCCCCATTCTTAACAAGAAATCTGGAATGGCGCGGTCAGGGAAAGTTTCTAGATTAGGGAGAAAACTAAGCCGTGTCGAGACGCCGCGGGTGGCCTCTCCCTCGGCTCTCACTGGACCAGCTGCTACCTGCCTCGCCCCTGTCACCTGCTGTAAAGCTCACTCTTGAGCTATCAGTGAAAAACGTCTCCCCCTGCCTCCATCAGCCACGCCGGGCTTTCAGAAAAGCCCCCCTGCCTCGCAACTAGGAAAACCTAACTTCAATGCACCCCTAAAGTCCGACCTACAGGTGTGACGGGCTTCCCGTGCAGGGTTAGGGTACTCCCAGGAAGTGAAGGAAAAGCCCCCTGACGTCGTTATCACTAGAAAAGTGCTGGCCGCGGCCTCCTCCTCGCCCTCACCACCCACGGGTTCGGAGCCCCCAGGCGCAGTCAGAACGATCCTCGTTCCTGTAGCTTCGTTTGTTTCCGGAGAGACACGAACAAGCCAGCCCACGGAGCGTCTGGACTTGCCCACCCCAGCACCCACGCCTCCCCTGGGCCGGGTTCCAGCGCCGCCCCCGACACCCACCAGCGGGCCGCCCCTTACCGCCGGTGTCCTCGAAGTGCGGGGGCGGGCGGTCCCGCAGCGCGGCGCTCCAGCCCGCGCCGGCCTCGTCCTCCTCTGGCTCCTGCGCGTCCGGGGCGCAGGGCGGCGGCGGGGCGGCCCCTGCGGGTCCCGGGGGCTCGCGCTCGTCGTCCGAGGAAGCGGCCGAGGAGGAGCGCGAAGCGGCCGACGTGCTGTAGAAGGGGTTCCCGCCGCTGTCCGGGCCGGACTCACCGAACACGTCGTCCGAGATGTGCAGGCTCTCGTAGCGCGCGCGGGCCGCCTCGAGCAGCGCCGGCGCCCTCCTCCGCGCGCCCCCGCCGCCCTCGGCCATGGCCCCGGCCGCCGCCCGCGCGCCCGCCCCCCACAGCGCCTCCCAGCCGCACGCGCCGGGCCCCGGGCCCGCGCCGCGGCCCGCCGCCCCCCACCAGCGCAGCCCGCAGCACAGCGCCCGCCGCCCCGCGCCCGGCCGGCCCGCCGTCTTGGCCGCCTCGGGCCCAGCGCCCGGGGAAGCGCCCTCGGAGCTCGGGCACCGCAGGCTGCGGGCCGCGGCGGGAGGCAAGCCGCGCGCGGAGGTGGCAGGGGCGACCCAGCGCAGGCGGGACGCAGAGGCTGCGGCTGACACCAGGCGCCGCCGCCACCACCACAGCCGCGGCTGCGTCTCCTCGGCGCTCGCCGCGTCCCCGCGCGCCCTCCCCGCGGCCCACGGCACTCGGCTGCCGACCTTCCCCTGCGCGAGCCGCCAGAGGCGGCCCCGCCTCCTCGCACCTCCCGCCCGCCGGCCAATGGGGAGCGCGGCCCGGACGGCCGCGGGGGAGCTGGGCGGGCCCGGCGCGTTAACGCCCCCACCCTCCACGGCGGGGCGGGGCGGGGCGGGGCGCGCGGCGGGGGCTGGCGGGAAGGGGGAGGGCCGCCGGCGGCCTGGCCGTTCTCCTCCTGCAGGGACGCGCAGCCCGGGACCGCCACGCGCAGTGCAGGGTGAGGAGGGCGGGACCGGGGGACAGGAGGGGAAGGCGCCCGGGCGCCTTCAAAGATCCAGGTCTGCGGATGGAGCGCGCACCCAGCCGCTCACTGTCCCCTTCCGCAGTCAGCGCCTGGCGCCAGGGAGCTGTCCGCCCCGGTGGTTCTGAACCAGGCGCTGCTGAAACGCTCCAGGTAGGCGGTGGGCCCGAGGTCACCACTCCCGCGGCGGCTGCTGCCATCTGCTCCGCATGCTCCCATAAATACAGGGGCTGTCCAGCTTCTGGGAATCTCGTTCTAATTAGGAGCCGGCCTTGCGGATCCACTGCTGGGGTCGGATGCTAACTCGGTCTCGCTTCAGTATCCCTGTAATTTAAGGGTGCCAGCACTGGAGTTAAGTAGGTAGTCATTCATCATTATCTTTGACGTGTGGCATCTTTTGAACTCAAAATGTCCATTACTTCCAAATATCGATTACTCTCACACCTCTATTTGAACATCTCCTTCACACACACACTTGAAACACTCATCTAGTAAAATATTGCATGATCACCCAGGCTTCAGTGCTCTCATAAACCATAGCATCGAAAGGTTGCATCTGCCCTTCTTCCTTGGGCAGGAGTGTGTGATGGTCATCCTGTTGATGGCGATACACATAACGGAGATTGCCTTGTCTTCTTGCTCTCCTCCTCCTCCCTCGAATAATGCAATAAGTCACGCTAATGGTAAATGGGCCATAAAGTCACTTTCACTCTGAAATAAAATAAATCCTCCAAGATGTGAAGGGCTTGCAAATCCTAATGGGCATTAACTAAATTATAGTTACACAAAACAGAAAGGCATGTTGCGATTTCTACGAATGCATAAAGGATGAAGGACCATTTTGCCGCCAAGTGGGGTCAGACCTAGTGTCGAGCAGGAACCTTCACTCATGCCCTCCCCTCCCCAGCCCCCGTGGTTCCTCCTTCCAGATCAGGGGCTCTGCACAGGCATGGATTCATGATAATCACCAACAGACACTATATAAAAAGGAAAGGATTCATGGAACATTGTTTGCTATGTGGATTGGCTGAAAAATGAGGAAGTGCTTGCAAAGCATTTCGACTTCCTTGGAAGAATTATGCCACAAAAAATATCTGGTTTCCAACATACCTATATACTGTGGTAACCAGCTGAAAGATTTTGAAGAGGGTACAGGTAATCAGACTTATAAAAAAGGGTTATAGTAAAGCATAGGTTGAAGATGCAAGAAGCAGAATAAGACTCCATAGCTCAAAAGTCTGGAATTAGTAATTGTGTGAGGCCTCTACAAGATTTCATGTTATCTATTTAAAATAGTTGAATGGAAAAATAATTGAATGGGATCCAGAGAGTTAAAATCTGTTGGAAAGAGTTCCTTCTTTCCTTCTCCAGCTAGCCAATGAAAAAGTCAACAGCCAAGGTGTGTGTTTTAAAAACTATGAACTGCTTTGCTACCCGTAAGGAAGCAAGGAACAAAGCAACAGCAGTTACAAGAATGAACAAAGTCTTCCAGTGTCCCTAATTTGCATTTGCATGGTGCTAATCCCCAGGAAATCTTGGGGACTTGTGGTTCCTAGGCTCACAAATGCTTGTAGCTCACACCGCATGCAACATTGAGGAGAGTTGGTCATGAAAGAAACACTGAGAAATCAAATTGTTACTTCAAAGCTTGTCCAATAAAAATTAGATGAATGTTTCAACTTAAAGTGAAATATTTGTATGTTACTGTGTTTAAGCCAGTGTTTCCAAACAGGAAAACAATATTCCAACCTTTGAAAACAGGTGACTGCTTCTCACTGTGGTAAGAGGAGGGGTGAGGGGACAAAACAATCGGAAAACAAAAAACTTTCTCCTCTGGCTGACATCCTCCTACTTGATAATTACCGTTATGATTCTACATCATTAACTTTTATTAGTAACATTATTTGTGAGAATAATTATAGTATCAATGTCACGCTGAGAACTTTTAACTTTGAGTAATTTGAAAACATCTTCCAAATAATTTAATTATGAAATATGATTAAATAATTTTAGATGAATATTGAGCTTTTGGTTTTATGGTTTTCCCAAAGAGCTCAAGGTAGTAAAAAGCAAGTCATTTGTGTAGTAGAGTCCTTAGGTTTTGTTAAACCAATGGTTCATGCTTTTATGTAACTAGGGCTAATCACCATATTTCATTAAGTCTAAATAAACTTCCTTTCACGGCGCAGTGCACCATTGTTTTATGTATCACTAAAAAAAAGTGCTGCCATAGGAAACTATGATACAATGGTTTCTTTTCTGTTCTAATTTTAATTTAAACTTATTAATAAAGCTATTTGATAATTTTTGGACAGATTTTTGTTATATATCACTCTAATGCATGCATAAAGATAAAATATAAATTAATGGTTAAAGTTTCCCTAATTTCACATTCAGAATCTCACTATCCTTACTTACTTTCTAACTCAGAGTTGTCAATGCCCAGGTTTTCTCCACAACATGCTCCTCCAAGTCACTCAGAGCACTTGGTATGCTGCATTTCTTATATAAGTGCTCCTAACTCCTCCAAGCTATTGGCCTCCCATTCTATGCGTCCCCAAAGCAGGAGAACAGCAGCTATGGTCAGTCAGCACTGAGGAGGCAGATGAGAGAGCTGAGAGAGAAGTGGTAGCAGATGAAATCAAAGAGGAAGTTGGGTGGGTGTTAAATCTTGCAAGACTTTGAATTTTATTTGGGGTGATATGGGGAGCCACTGAAGAGCATAGAGCAGAGAAATAAGATCTTGATGCTGGTGTTTTGTTTTGTTTTCCCTAATCCACGGTTTTCATACTATAACTAGATTTAATTTCCTCCTTCCAGTGGTTCTCAGAAGGCCTGTGGCCTGGGACAGCAAGGGATATATGAGGTCAGGCACGCCCTAGGAATAGCAATGAAGTTGGCATAGGCTCAGGCTCTGTTAACTGCATAGGGATTTTCACTTTCCCAGCACCAACTATAAGACATTCCTGATGTTAGAGATGTAAAATGTGAAGAAAAGGAAGAGGGCATCTTAGAAGCCATAGAATATGGTATATATTTTTCCTTGGTAGTTTTACAAGTCTTGATTTTGCAAATAGTCAAGCTGTTGCAGGACACAGAAATGAACATGAATGCTAATGTGCAGAGAGTGCTTTGGCCAGCCCCAGACTGCACAGGCCAGATGAGGCTTCGGAAGTCTGCATGTTGCGGGTCACTATAGACGGAGAAGGCAGGGATGGAGTCAGTGAAGCTGCTGCTTCTCCCCATGTTGTCTTCATCACACAAAAGGAGGGGGCTACAACCAAGGAGGAGCTCCTGGGACTGAGAGGGTAGGGGGAGAAAGAGTGCAGCTGCTGGACGGTGGGCTACATGTGGGGAAGGAGGTCACAGGAGAATATGCATGGCACAGGGTGACATTTGGGGTCATATCTAACACAGGGACCTAAGGGTCCAACCTCTCTCACAGTGCTTTTGTGTGTAAATTTATCCAGGATCTAACACAGAGAGGCAGAGAGAAGGAAATAGAACAATCCTGTGGAAGACTCTCGAGAAAATTCCCTTGTGTTCAAATTGAGATGATCTAACTTTTTCATTGATTGACTCATTCATTCATTCACTCACTAATTCAACAAATACATATTGAGTCCTATCATGTGCCAGGTTCTCTTCTAGGCACTCGGAATAAATCAAAGAAAAAGAATGAAGACTCTGTTTCTGTAGCACTTACGTTCAAATGGGGAGGGAGAGAAGAGACAAAAAATATACAACTCAGTAAATATGTATATATCTGTTGTTGGTAAGGGATAAAAAGCAGAGGGACAGAGACTGATGGTTGTTGTGATTGTGGTGGTGGTGGTGTGTGTGTGCGTGTGTGCACGCACAAGCTTGTATGCATTGGTTGGGATAAGTTGCTCTGATAAGGTGACATTTGGGAGAACCTTGAATGGATTAAAGAAGCAAGCCATATGCATTCAAGGACCAGAAACAAGTGCAAAGCACCCAAAGCAGGAGCACACTAGCTGTGGTCAGTCAGCACTGAGGAGGCAGACGTTGTTGAGACAGAGATGAGAGAGAAATGGCAGCAGATGAAATAAAAAATGTGGGTATTAAATCTTGTAAGACTTTGGATTTTATTTTGGGTGAAATGGGTAGCCACTGGAGAGCACAAAGCAGAGAAGTAAGACCTGACTTGCGTTTTAAGGGCCTCGCGTTAACTGCTTAGAGGCAAATAGACTGGAGCAGAGGAAAAGTGGAATCAGGAAGACCAATTAGGATACTATTGCAATAGCCCAGGCCATAAAACAGGGTGTTTGGGACCAGACTGGTAGTGAAGGAAGTGATGAGAGTTGGTCAGATCAGAATATGTCTTGAAGGTAGAACACACAACTTTTATGAAAAATTAAATGTGCACAGTGAGAAAAAGACATGAGTTGAGAAGGACTCCATGGTCTGGGCTTTGCTGTTGCTGTTTGCGTGAGCTATGACAAGAGCAGCAGGATTAAAGGGAAGGAACAATAGCTTGGTTTTCAGCATGTAGAGTTTTACACATCTCAGTGGGTCTGGAAAGCAGGTAGGTAAAAACAGGAACCTAGCATTCAACCAGGTCTAGGCTGGAGATAAAATTGTGAGTGCCATCAGCAGAGAGATAGTAGATACATCTTGTTTGTTGTTGCTGTTGTTGTTTTGAGACAGTCTCACTCTATCGCCCAGACTCGAGTGCAGTGGCGCCATCTCAGCTCACTGCAACCTCTGCCTCCTGGGTTCAAGCAATTCTCTTGCCTTAGCCTCTTGAGTAGCTGTGATTACAGGCACCTGCCACCACGCTGGGCTAATTTCTGTGTTTTTAGTAGAGATGAGTTTTCACCTTGTTGACCAGGCTGGTCTCAAACTTCTGAGCTCAAGTGATCCACCCACCTCAGCCTCCTAAAGTGCTGAGATTACAGGCATGAGCCACTGCACTGGCTGTAGATAATCTTGGATGAACTCACCAGGGACTGAGCATAAATAGGGAGAGGTGGGCCTGAGGGTGATTCCCAGAAGCACATGATGTCTAAACATGAGGCAGATGAATCACTCAAGGAGACTGAGAAGGCTGGAGCATTGAGATGAAGTAAAGTCCTCGTGGCTAAGAAAGTATTTCAAGGAGGAATGAATACTTTCAAATAACAGTCAAATGCTGCTAAGAGATGTAGGAATAGGGCTGAGAATTAACCTCTGGGTTTCTCAGTGAGCAGACAAAACTATAATTGGAGTGGATCTGAGAATGGGAGAAGAAATGGGGGTACTGAGTAAATATAAAGTTTGAGGAGTTTTGCTGAAAGGGAGGAAGAAAGGGGAGGTGTCAAAGAGGGCTAAGTAATTGGGGGGGGGGATTTTTAAAAAAATCAGATGTTTGAATGATTGTGGGAATGATTCAGTAGAAAGGATATGGGAGAAATGCTGGAGAGAATGTATGTTGCTAAAGCAAAATCCTTGATTGATTGGAAGGTATAGTGAGATGGAATGCACAAGTGGAAGTTTTGGTCTTCTTGCAGAAGGGAGTGGAGTAAAGACTCCATGCAGGCACATTCCTAGATTTAGTGGAAGATGGCTGTGGTGTTCTTTCCCTACTGATTTGATTTCTCAGTGAAGTGGGAAGCAAGGTCATGAGCTCTACCTGATGAAGGGAGGGCGAGGAGTTTAGCTTCTATACCTGGCTGTACATTAGGATCACCTGGATAGTTTCAAAAGCACACTTATATCCACACCAAGTAAATTATTATTATTACTACTATTATTTTTGAGTTACAGTTTCACTCTGTCACCCAGGCTGGAGTGCAATGGCATGATCTCGGCTCACTGTAAACTCTATCTCCCGGGTTCAAACAATTCTCCTGCTTCGGCTCCTGAGTAGCTGGGATTACAGGCGCCCACCACTACACATGGCTAATTTTTGTATTTTTAGTAGAGACAGGGTTTCACCATGTTGGCCAGGCTGGTCTCAAACTCCTGACCTCAGGTGATCCACCTGCCTCAGCCTCCCAGAGTGCTGGGATTATAGGCATGAGCCACCATACCTGGTCACACCAAGTAAATTAGATTCTCTGGAAGTGTGACCTGGGCATTGGTGTGTTGTAAAGTTTCCAGACAACTCAACAGAGCAGTGAGAACTGAGGATCCCTGGGCTAGGAGTCTGAGAAAAGAAGGTATGGAATAGTCAAAATATTTATCCAGGAGAGTTCAAGGCTCAATGAACTAGAGAGAAACATATCTGGATTTGTGCTTGAGAATTTAACGTGAAATGGGCCAGCATCGTTGTGTTTCTCTCCAACTGCATTCAGTTGCCAGGGTCAGAAACTGGGTTGACAAAGGGTTGGGTTTTGGCAAAGTGGGATTTTGACACATATGTATGGCAGAGCAGGAGAGTTTGAGAGACTGATCCTGATGATGGGCATGGAATCTGTGCCAGCAAAGGAAGCAAGTGAGGAATTGGGGAAAGAATTAAAGTACATTAAAATGGAGGGGGTATGGTAGCTCGTGCCTATAATCCTAGCACTTGGGGAGGCCAAGATGGGCAGATCACTCGAGTGAAGGAGTTTGAGACCAGCCTGGGCAAAGTGCTGAAACCCCATCTCTACCAAAAAACAAACAAACAAACAAACAAAAGACAAAAATTGGCCAGGTACAGTGACACATCCCTGTAGTCCCATCTACTCAGGAGTCTGAGGTGGGAGAATGGCTTGGACTCAGGAGACAGAGATTGCAGTGAGCCGTGATTTCACCATTGCACTCCAGCCTTTTAGCATGGGTGACAGACCCAGACTCCGCCTCAAAAAAAAAAAAAAAAAAAAGAAAAAAAAAAGAGGTGGGAGGTGGGAGGTGGGAGGTGGGAGGTGGATAAATGGCTTCTTATCGTGAGTTGTTTTTTTTTTCTCTTTTAAGTTGTTTAGATAATTAACATTTTCACAAAGTAATTTATGGCAGCTAGACCCCTGCAAAGCAGCACAAATAACTCTGATTAATGTTTCAACCTACCTTTTTTCCCAGGGTTTGAAATTAATTTTTTTTTCAACAAGCAAACATCATGAGACATTTGGAGTGAAGAAAAAAATATATATTTTGGAAGTTATTATGGATCTTCCTATTCTTAGATAACGGGATAATTTAGTGAGCCAGTGTGACTCCAAAGCCCTTTCTGCAGTGTTGTAAGTTTGTCTCGTGTCTCTTCCCTGCCTCCTGGGCTACATCATCCCACTTTAAACACACCCAACCCCCACTCCACTTGTTCTCCAACAAAATAAAGGACTCTGATACAAGTACCATCCTGAAGTGCATTCGCCTTTAAAGGAGAAATTGTAGGTTGGTACTTAACACAAATGAACAAAATGCTTAGCAGTAGGATCTCAGGTATTCTAAGAAGCAGAGGGGGATACTCCTAGCTGGGAGCCTTTCATAACACTCCTGAATTCACAAACCCATGGATGGATGGCACAAATGCAACTCGAGGTTAACACTAAGGTGTTGTTTTTTGTTTGTTTGTTTGTTTGGTTGGTTGGTTTTTTTTGAGACAGAGTCTCGCTCTATTGCCCAGGCTGGAGTACAGTGGTGTGATCTCGACTCACTGCAAACTCTGCCTTCCAGGTTCAAGCAATTCTCCTGCCTCCGCCTCCCGAGTAGCTGGGATTACAGGCGTGTGCCACCAGGCCCAGCTAATTTTTTTTTTTTTTTGTATTTTTAGTAGAGTCAGGGTTTCACCATGTTGGTCGGGCTGATCTTGAACTCCTGACCTCAAGTGATCTGCACACCTTGGCCACCCAAAGTGCTGGGATCACAGGTATGAGCCACCACGCCTGGCCAACACTGGGGTTTGAATGGACATATTGTTGTGGACTTAATATAAAGTCACATCTGTCCCTCAGGTTTCTTACTGTGAGAACACTGAAGAATGGCACCTACAAAATCATCGTCAAAAAGCTAGACATCTACACAACGCATGTAGCAAACCTGAGCCATCACCTAGGTGGAACACAACTGCATTTTTTGTAGGGGAGAGAGGATAGAGCCACAAAGAAAAACACTCCTATCAGGGATTTCATCAAATCTAGTGCAACCTTCAACCATTTCTCTATTATTGAGAAATACTTCAGTAATTGTTTTTTGTAGGCATTAATGTTGGGATTAATAATGCCCCTGGTCACAATGAGCAACTCAATTATCAGAAAAACATTGCTCTCTAATGTTTGTTCTAATTGCTAAAGCAGCAATACTGATTAATAGAGGTAAGGAGATTTTCATCAAGGTTTAAACAAAAAGGATATCTCACTTCATTCTAATAAGGTCAACACAAATACTTCTTTCTCATAACATTCTAAGTAGTGGGTGTGTGTGTGTGTGTGTGTGTGTGTGTGACAGAGTCTTGGTCTGTCACCCAGGCTGGAGTGCAGTGGCTTGATCTGGGTTCACTGCATCCTCTACCTCCTGGGTTCAGCCAATTCTCCTGCCTCAGCCTCCCTAGTAGCTGAGGTTACAGGCATCCACCATCATGCCCGGCTAATTTTTGTATTTTTGTGGAGATGGGGTTTCCACCATGTTGACCAGGCTGGTTTTGACCTCAGGTGATCTGCCTGCCTCTGCCCCCCAGAGTGCTGGGATTACAGGTGTGAGCCACTGTGCCTGGCCAGTAGTGGGTATTTTTTAGAAACAACATTTGGTTCTTTACTGAAGGCTAAAAAATGGAGGTCCATAAACATAATAGTCATCTTTAGTCGGGTGCAGTAGCTTGTGCCTGTAAACCCAGGGCTTTGGGAGGCCAAGACAGGAAGGTCTGTTGAGGCCAGAGGTTCAAAGTGAGCCCGGACAACATAGTGAGAGCTTGTCTATAATAAAAAAAAAAAAAGTCAAGTTTTATGTATGCTTTCTGTATGCCAAAAATTTTGCTCAGTGGTTTGCATGGAGTATCTGGTTTAACCTCACAACAAATCCTACAAGATCAGTATGCTCATGCCCCTCATTTTGTAGATGACAACACTTACACTTAGAGAGGTGAAGTCAATTTTCCAGTGTTGTACAACTAGTAGACAATGGAGTCAGAATTAGAACTCAGATCAGGCAAAGTGGCTTGAGCCTGTAATCCCAGCACTTTGGAAGACCCAGGTTGGAGGCTCCCTTGAGCCCAGGAGTTCAAGGCTGTAGTGAGTTCTGATAGCGCCACTGCTCTCCAGCTGAGCAACAGAAGAGACCCTGTCATAAAAAAGAGAAAAAAAAAAAAAAGAACATAGGCAGTCAACCTCTAAACTGAGCTCTTAACGGAGGCTACCTATAGCTTTTTGACTGTCACCTGCTCCCCATCCCACTGCCACTTAGAGACTATCGGCAATCTCTAAATCACAGTGGCTGTGCATGAGGGGTAACTGCTGGCTTTAATAATTTATACCCAGGGTGGAAGGGCTTACTCATATGTTCTGCTTCAGCTTTTTCCTCTGCCCAGGAAAATATCCATCCCTCAAGTCATTAGTATTAATTGTTGTTCAGGGATGAATTAAGCTGCAGGGGTCACGTACTGTTTACTGTCATACATATTTCTTTCAGGAAACCTAAACATCATAGCATTCACTTGCAGATGAGAAGAAAGAATGAAGGGGGGTTGTTAAGAGCAATTCCCAGAAATATTTCTGGTTTAATAATGATAGCCAGCTTTTACATTACTCTTGGAGTCATTTTGCTGGTGCCCAAAATGTATTAATTTCTCTTAAGGTTACTTGCGCCCTCATACTAATCAACAGTTTCAGGCATGAGTCAATGCAGCATGCTGTTTGCAGATTTTCTACAGTTTGAATGCATGTGTCAGGCAGGCCTTTTCCTGAGAACTCTCTTTAAGGGGAATAATGACAAGTGGGCAGAAAGCTCACAGGTGGGAGAGAGCCTATGACATTTGTAGAATAGAGAAACCGGTGCTCCCTACTGTCCAAGCATTTCCCAGGAGGGCCTGCCCCCAATCCACAATTTGAAGACTTTTGCTCTCAGACTCCTGCCCACTCCAGACCAGTGGGATGCCTCCTTCTCTGGGTGACAGGACTTTTTCTAAAGAAACTTCTTTTAGCCCAAGAAGATCAATTCAGATTCGGCCGGTAGCTCATGCCTGTAATCCCGGTAATTTGGGAGGCTGAAGTAGGTGGATCACTTGAGGTCAGGAGTTAGAAACCAGCCTGGCCAACATGGGGAAACCCCATCTCTACTAAAAATACAAAAAAGTAGCTGGGCATGGTGGCATGCACCTATAATCCCAGCTACTCGGAGGCTGAGGGAGGAGAATCGGTGGAACCTGGGAGGCGGAGGTTGCAGTGCGCTGAGGTTGTGCCCCTGAACTCCAGCCTGGACAACAGAGTGAGACTCTGTTTAAAAAAGAAAGACAAAGATCTATGCATTCCTAAATCTGTTTGTCCCAGAGATTTCCCAAGGATCAAAGCAAGAGTAAACTAAAGGTAAATCTGAGAATGGAGAACAAAGCTACTCTGTTTCATCATTGCCACTGCCCTTACAGTTCTGCAGGTCAGCAGTCCCACATCATGTTCCCTGCACTAACATCAAGGTTGTCCACAGGGCTGATTCCCTCTGGAGGCTCTAGGGGAGAATCCATTTCCTTGCTATTTCCAGCTCCAGGTGGCCGTCTGCATTCCTTAGCTTGTGGCCCCTTCCTGTATCTTCAAAGTGCATCACCCAATCTCTGCTCCCTCACCACATCACCATTTCCCCTTCGGTATTCAAATGTTCCTCTGTCTCCTTCTTATAAGGATTCTTATTATCATATTTATGGCCCACAGGGGTAATCCAGGATAATCCCCCATCTCAAGATTCTTAATCACATCCACAAAGTTCACTTTGCTCTGTAAGGTCATGTTCACAGGTTCCAGGCATCAGGATGTAGATACTCTAGAGGGTCGTTATTAACTGACCATATAGTATTTAATAATTTTCTCTGTATTCTGGCTTTATCATTTGTTTTGATAAAAGAATATGTATTTAAAATATGCTTTTATCTTAAATATAATGTCAATCTGTCACATTTATGACTGTTCTCATACAACTGTGGTTTTGTGGTGTACATAAAATCATCTTTGACCAATCTCATTATTTCCCAAGGCTCAGCCCTGGGATTTAGGGATTTGATTAAGGCCTATTTCCAGGGAAACTTCTGATGGCTGCCTTCTATGGGTTCCCCACCAAATCCTCATCCTCCCTCTGCCTAGGAATTGTTTTCCAGTCTTGACTGATTATATTTTTTTATAGAGAGAAGGGAGATCTTGCTATGTTGTCCTGGCTGGACTTGAACTCCTGGGCCCGAGCAATTATCCTAACTCAGCCTCCAGAGTAGCAGGTGCTATAGGGATGTCTCACCACACCCAGCAAGACAATTTCTTTTAATCACCATGCTTTCTTCCAAATCTCTTGTCTATGCCACAGCTCTTTTCCGTTTACTGAAGAGCCTTTGGAAACTTAAAAATTGAAAATAAGGTTTCTCTGCTCTCTCCCCTGACCTCTATTCCCTCAGTCCTTGAACACAAAATGTTATATCTTGTGCAGTTAAATCAAGTAAATAAAGGCAAAACCTGGGGATCGGGAGGGGTTGAAGCATGCTGAGAACAACTAGTCAATTGATCTTGAAAACATGCCATCCACACAGTTGTAAAACAACTGGATGCATTCCTTTAGTTTTGACTCTAGTCTCCAAGCCTGAAGGTCACTGGAGAGAGAGAATGGAGGGACAGGCGGGGCTGACTTCATACTGGAAACACGTAAACACACAGACCTGCCCTCAGGAGAGCCTGGAGCTCGGTCTTGTGCTCTGTGGTGGATGGGTTGAGATTTTTAGGGATTTTATCTTTGAACTTGTTTTTTATGAGTGAAGTTGGTGGGACAGAGGAGCATGTTTCTGAGCACAGGAAGTAGGACTATGGCTGGGTCCTGTGCTTCCAGCCTCTTCATCTGCATGGAGCGTTCAGGGAGCCTGTGAGTCCAGCATTACCTGGAACAATGTGAGGGAGGGCAGCGAATACAAGTAAAGTGAGTGACATCTGCCACTCAGTAGAGAAGGGCATGAACCACCCCCAGAGGCCACATGCTCCCTGCATACCAGAACTTGCACCGAACTCAGAAAGAAGGCAATGATGTTCTAGGAAACATGAAGAGCCAGGAACCTCAGCATATCCTTCCTTGCTCCTGTTACTTCCCAGGGTCAGCCAACCGCTTATGCTTGAGAATGGTGACATAAGAGGAAAGGAACAGACAGGGCAACCCATAGTTCCTTGTCTTTTCAGCCCTGCCTTACTCATCAGCTAGCCAGAGGTAGGAGTACTGGTAGAATGTATGTTTCAAGAAGTGAAATAAAAGCAGTTGAATTCATTTTGTGCAGTTTTCACCATTCTGTTAAGAACAAAATCCATATGCCTATACCAGTTGCAAGATTGAATTGTGTCATTCTGGTGGGTCCACCTCTGCGTGATTAAAAACTAGCATTGCAGACTCTAAAGATGAACAGTAAAATTCATGCTAATGATTAAAATTTCAAGTTTTTATTTACTTAGGGTGGCATTAAATAGGAAATAAAAACACCATGGCAAGCCAAGAGAGAGACCCCGGAAGAAAGAAATATACTTTATATTTCAGTATCTTTAACAGTGCTTTTCTTCATGCTTTTTGACCAAAGGGTCCTATATTTTCATTTTGCACCGAGGTTGAAAATTCCATAGCCAGCTCTGGGCACAGCTGTGCAGTAACTGGATGACCCTGTGGGGCAAATGCACGTGACCTCTTTCCCTGCCTCCTGCCCTGACACAGTAGCACCACACAAACCCCCCAAACTGAAATAAAACCTTAGAGCAAAGGGAAGGATTCTGAAATTGAAAGAGACCATTTCTGAAACATAGGCGTGTTAGTCTGCTAGGGCTGCCATCCCAGAGTATCAGAGCCTGAGTGGCTCAGACAACAGAACTTTATTTCCTCACAGTCCGGGAGTCTGGAAGTCCAAAATTAAGGTGTTGAATGGGTTGATTTCTTTTTTTCTTTTCTTTTCTTTTCTTTTTTCTTTTCTTTCTTTCTTTCTGTCTTTCTTTTTCTTTCTTTCTTTCCTTTCTTCTTTTTTTTTTTTTTTTTTTTTTTTTTTTTTTTTTTTTTTTTTTTTTTTTTTTTTTTTTTTTTTTTTTTTTTTTTTTTTTTTTTTTTTTTTTTTTTTTTTTTTTTTTTTTTTTTTTCTGAGATGGAGTCTCACTCTGTCGCCCGGGTTGGAATGCAGAGGCATGATCTCAGCTCACTGCAACCTCTGCCTCCTGAGTTCAAACAGTTCTCCTGCCACAGCCTCCCAAGTAGCTGGGATTACAGGTGCCTGCCCCCATGTCTGGCTAATTTTTGTATTTTTAGTAGAGACGGGGTTTCACCATGTTGGCCAAGGTTGTCTCAAATGCCTGACCTCAGGTGATCCACCTGCCTCGGCCTCCCAAAGTGCTAGGAGGGATTACAGGCGTGAGCCACCAAACCTGGCCTCTGTGTTGATTTCTTCTGAGTCCTCTCTTGGCCTGCATAGAGCTGTCTTCTCCCTGTGCCTTCCCCTGGTCGCAGCTCTGTGGGTATCTGTGTCCTAATTGCCTCTTTTCATAAAGACATAGGTCACATTGGATTAGTGCCCACCCTAATGACACTTTTTTAATTGAATTTACTTCCTTAATGACCCTATCTCCCAATACAGTCACATTCTGAGGTCCTAGGGGTTAAGACTTCAACATACAAATTTTGGGGGGACACAGTGCACCCCATAATAATAGGCAAAATTGCATTTGAAACACAAATTTAGACACATTTCGAAAAACTAAAATTATATTTTTGTGCACCTTAGCAGGTAGACTGAGATATATTTGCAAACTTAAGATGAGCCATCCTTCGCATTTCCATGTAACTCCACATATCCACAATCAAAACAACTCCCAAGGCTTCCTAGTGTGGGATTTCGCCCCTTTATGTTCAGTAGCAACATAAACCTCCCTGGGGCTTTTGTTTTGTTCTGGCAGAAAATTAAGAGGAAGAGGAATTGAGCATTTGGGCATCTCTTTGGTGTTTGTTTTTAATCATACTCTACTCAATCGTTCAAACCTAATTAAGCTCTTGGCTCCATAGAGCAGGGAGAAGGTTAATTACACGTCACTGGCCACCAGTGTGCCTCTCTTATTTTTGTTACTATTTATGTTACTTTTAGATATAAGAGATAGGCTTCATTCAGAATCCAAAATTTATCGAATAAAAGGTACCTTCTATGCCCAATGCACTATTAATTGGCAAATTTAGCCATTTTGCCATTTCCTTTGAAGAGAAAGTGTATCTCCACTTTGTCTTCCTTGAGAAAGTTTCTCCAGGGAGAATCCTAACAGTTCAGAAAGGGTTCCAAAGAAACCCACTGGCAGCTAGCTGAATCATTCTTCACAGTAGAGCAGAATCATTTTAAAGCAGGTTAATCCTGAATATCCAGGCAGAGACTGCTTTAAAGTCATCTCAAATCATGGGTTCCATTATTATGAAGAACAATAGCTGTAATCTCAGCAGCTACTGTTAAGAACAGCTCTGCTTATTGAAAGCTACAGAGCTCCCACTGGCATTATCTCATCCTCAGGACAGCCCACTGGGGATGCACTATTTTCATCTTTGTGTTATGGTCGAGCACTAAGCCTTGGTGAGAAGTCACACAACTCTCCCAAGGGCCTGGAGCTATTAAGAGGCCAGCTGGAATCTCTACCCATTCCGATTCCTGTGCCTATGTTTGCAAACACTGGACAACACTGGCCTTTCAGTATGTGGGCCTGTGGATGGAGGCACAGGTGTGACAGCAAAGTCACCTGGTCTATCCCTTTCCTTAGAGTAATCTCAGCACAGCATTGGACGCATGTTCATTTCTTTCAGATGAATACTTAGGAGTGGAATTGCTGGGCCGAAAGACAGATGCTGGTTTAACTTCTTAAAGAACTCCTAACACATCTCAAAATTATTGTACTGTTTTTGTTAAATATTAAGGCTCATCCAACAAATATTTATCAGGAACCTATCATTTCCCAGACACTGCTACAAGTGACAGCAGTAAGTTAAACACAACAAAAATCTCTGCTGTAAGGGACAGCTACTTGGGGAAGACACACAGACAAATCAGCAAGTTAAATATGGACTGTCAGGTGGTGATAAGTGCTTATGTGCTTTTTGCATGATTAACATTAGCTATTATCTTTTTTTTTTTTAAAGAAGAAACTGGATCCTGCTTCTTTTGTTACCCTGAAGTCAGCTCACTGGATTTCACAATGGGGAAATGTTTTGGTGATCTCAACAAGAAGAGTTTTAGAGTTTTAGTGAATCACATGACCTCTTAATTGGTTGCAAGTCATTCTTGGCAGCTGACACAAAAAACCAGCCGTAAACCATCCCAGGTAAGTGTGGAGCTTTGGAGTCAGGCAGTCTGGGCTCAAATTGTGGCTTGGTCACTTACAGAGTGCCGTTGGGCAAGTTATTACCTGCTCTCAGTCTCAATTTTGTTATTTTCAAATAAAGATAAGATAAGAATCCTAACCTCCTAGGGCTATAAGATCAAAGGAAGATAATGTTTGTAAATTGCTTGGCACAAAGCCTAATAAACACTCAGTTAACATTAATTGTCATTATTTTTAGAAAGAGAGACTTGGGTTTGGTTTCTTATGTGACCTAGTTGAGTACTTGATACTCATAGCCCACATTTGACCCAAGATGTCTGAGTATTCTCTGAAATTTACATTCTCATGGTCACACACCTGGCTTTGAATTGCTGCAAGACCCTTTTTAGATCAATCATGTCTTATTTCCTGTGAGTTCTCTCTTGCTGATCCAGATGTGGAATTCACCTCTCTTTCCTTGATTTTCATCCAAAATCTTGATTTCACACCAAGCCATTGGGCAACAGATGAGGAAGATGAAAAATGATTCAGTTTATTTGATAGCACCCAAAAGACCTTGAAATTGTCGCAAACACCATGAAATCAGGTATTTTCCACCATAGCCCACTCCTTCTGATACCATGCCATAATGCTCAGCCATCTTGGCTTTTTTTCTCCCTCTTTCTCTCCTCTTGTCTATTCTCAAAATTCCCTCATACCAAAATCTGTCTTTATTTCTCCAGAGAACAGTTTAACTGTCTCACGTGTTTTCTTTTTTTCCGAAACGTCTGGTCTCAGAGTCCAACTCTACCACCAAATGTCTTGTTAACAAAGACAATTTCTTCTCCTAGTTAAGTTTTCACAGCAGTTGTAAATTGGTCAACAACATATGGCCTATGATAGCGCTTTCATCCTGGTTGTCCTCATGTGTCAAATGAGATGCATAATTTTGGTCAGAAATGGGCATTTGCTTATTATCTGTTTGAGATTCTAAGCTTTCTCAGAACATGCTTCAGAATCTCAACATGGTTTTTTGACCCATTTGGGAGAGACCTGGAGGTCTGCTTGTACCTTTCTCTTCCCTCGTTCTCCTGGGCTTGCCTGGGGCCATTCTGGGATGTGGTGCCAGGTGTGTGATATGGGCTCCGACAGCCTGGCACACTCTGCTCTCTAGAAAGTCAGTTCTATTCCTGAGCTGTGTTCTTGGGTTCTTCTTCTGAATCTCGGCTTGTTTTCCACATGTTTGTTTCACTAAGGAAGCCTTTGGGGTTTTCTTTATGGCTTTTTAGCAAACCGTATTCTGTTCTTTTGCTGTTCTGCATTTGGAATTATGCCTTGAATTATGCAGCTTAATTGTTCTTCTTTTACTTTACATCTCTGTAATTACCAAGCTTTCTAATCTTATTTTCTTGTAAAAATCCTCTTCCCTTAGCACCAAAAAAGAGATAAATACTTAGGTATAAATCTAACAAAATATGGACAAGACTTAAATGAGGGAAACTACAAAGATCTGATCAAGGAAATCAATTAAGCAGATGAAGAGAGATTTCATGTACATATGTAGGAAGACTCAACATTGTCAAGACATCAGTTCTTCCTAACTTGATCTATAGATTCAATATAATCTCAACCAAATCTCAGCAATTTAGTGGGTGGATATAGACAAACTAATTCTCAAGTTTATGTGGAAAGACAAAAGGTCCAGGTCAGTGACCATGATATTGAGGAAGAAGAACAAAGTCAGAGAATAGATACTCCCTGATTTCCAGACTTTCTGTAAAGCTACAGTAATCAAGACAATGTGGTATTGGCAAAAGAATAGACAAACAGATCAATGGGAGACATCTAGCAGTGGAACAGACTAGAGAGCTCAGAAACAGACCCACACAAATATAGTCCACTGTAGTGGGGAACAGCCAGTCTTTTCATCTAACAGTGCTGGAACAACTGAACCTCTACTTGCAAATCAATGAATCTGGACACAAGCCTTACATGCTTCATAAAAATTAACTAAAAATGGATCATAGATCCAAATGTAAAGCACAAAATTATAAAGCTTCTAGAAGATGGCATAGGAGAAAATGTAGCAATGGCTTTTTAGAGTGAAAAGCACAATCAATAGAGGAAAAAATTGATAGGATGGTTCATTAAATTAAAAAGTCTTGTGCTGCAAAAGACACTATCAAACAAATGAAAGACATGCTACAAACTAAAAAAAAGTTTCAGAACACATCTGTGGTTCACTCCTGTAATCCCAGCACTTTGGGAGGCTGAGGCAGGTAGATCACTTGAGGCCAGGAGTTTGAGACCAGCCTGGCCAACATGACAAAACCCTGTCTTTACTAAAAATGTAAAAATTAGCCAGGCATCTTGGTGCACACTTATAATCATAGGTATTTGGGAGACTGAGGTATAAGAATCACTTCAACCTGGGAGGCGGAGGTTGCTGTGATCTGAGATCATGCCTTTGCACTCCAGCCTGGGCAACAGGGCAAAATTCTGTCTCAAAAAACAAACAAACAAAAAACTTTACTTATATCTAAAACAAATAATATGCAGAATATACAAACTCAACTGTAAGAAAACAATCAACTCAATTTTAAAAATAAGTGAAAGATCTGCACAGACACTTCATTAAAGAAGATATATCAATGGCAAACACGCATATGCAAAGATTATCAACATCATATGTCACTGGAGAGTTTTAAATTAGAACAACCATGAGATACTATTATTGTGGTATGAAAAGAAATATATTTGGTCTTTGTCCCCAGTTCCTGACACAGAGCTTCTAAAACACTTGAAATTCTTGAGTGATAAGAATGTCATTTGTTATTTATAAAAAGTTCCAGACTAGGTGTGGTGGCTTATGCCTACCCAGCACTTTGGTAGGCCAAGGTGGGTGGATCATGAAGTGGATGGATCAGGAGTTCGAGACCAGCCTGACAAACTTGGTGAAACCCTGTCACTACTAAAAAAAAAAAAATACAAAAATTAGCCGGGTGTGGTGGTGAGTGCCTGTAATCCCAGCTACTCAGGAGGCTGAGGCAGGAGAATCACTCATACTGGGGAGGCAGAGGTTGCAGTGAGCTGAGATTGTGCCACTACATTCCAGCCTGGAGAGCAAGAGCGAGACTCTGTCTCAAAAAAAACAAAGTCCCTTTTGATCATGCTTGGATTTATAATGAGGTTAACTAAGGGTAGGACCCCTAGATAGCCTCAGGATGGGGCTGGTCACCAGAAAGACCAAGTGATTAGAAAGTTAGAACTTTCAACCCCATACCCTGACTTCTGGGAAGTTTCAAGTGGAGTGTGGGAGGAGAATGATTGGTAGGCTCTATACAAACTCTTGAACAGGAGAGTTGATTAACCACCAGGGTGGTGCATATATCAAGGTGCTTAGGAGGCTTCCACACCTGGAGAGGGCATGGAAGCTCTGTACACCTCCCTCATCACTCCCCATAACTTGCCCTATGGCTATTTCTGTATTGTATCCTTTATTATACGCTGGTAAACACAAGCAAAGTGTTTCTCTAAATTAGAACGACTAAATAAGCCATTCTAGCAGGTTATTGAAACTGAGGAGGGGATTGTGGGAACCCCATGAATTTATAGCTAGTCAGTCAGAAGGCCAAGTGGTTTGGGGACTTGAAGTTGGCTTCTGAAGTGGGCACGGTTCTGAAGGCACTGAGCCCTTAACTTGTGGGTCTGATGTTAACTCCAGGTAGATAGTTTCAGGATTGAATTGAATTGTTGTGGGGAAAAAATCCAACATCTGGGGTCAGAAGTGAATGTTGTGTGAGTATAGAGAAACAGTTTTTGTTCTCAGAATTACACACCTATTAGAATGGCTGAAATCCACAACACTGACAGCATCAAATGCTGGCAAGGATGTGGTGCAACAGGAATCCTCATTCATTGCTGGTGTAAATGCAAAATGATACAGCCTCTTTGAAAAACAGGCAGTTTCTTAGAAAGAAAACATACTCTTACTATACAATACAGGGATCATGCTCCTTGGTATTTACCCAAATGAGCTGAAAATATGTCCACAGAAGAACAACAGAATATGCAACACAAGGAGCCTACTCTGTTGTAACCCATGAACCTTAGTTAATAGTAACCTATCCATATTGGCTTACCAGTTGTAACAAGTGAACCACACTAATGCAAGTTGTAAATAATAGGGGAAACTCTGGGTCAATGTGTGTGCAAGGCAGTATACAGTAACACTTAATTTTCTGCTCAGCTTTTCTGCTAACCTAAAACAGCTCTGTAATAGTTTGCTAGAGCTGATGCAACCATGTACCTGGGTTGCTTCAAACAGACATTTACTGCCTCACAGTTCTGGAGGCTAGCTGTCCAAAATCAAGGTGTTGGCAGGGCCAGGGTCCCTCAGGGACTCTGGGTAGAGTCCTTCCTTTCCTCTTCCCAGCTTGTGGAGGTGGGTGGCAGTCCTTGACATTTCTTGACTGACAGCTACATCAGTTCTAGCAGCCGACAACCATCCCTAGCCCACTTGAATCACTGTAATGGTGTGAGAGTGCATTCATTCATCCGTCATTGAGTCAGCATCTGCAGGCCAGACCACCACAGGTGGTGGTCACCACCTGAGATTTCAGTCACCACCTGCAAAGGTCCGGCCTGCAGACCCTGACTCAATGACAGATGAATGAATGCACTCTCACAACATTACAGTGATTTAAGTGGGCTAGGGATGGTCGTCTGCTACTTTCAGAGAGCGAAATGCAGCTAATTGACCAAGACTCCCTCTCCATCATTACATTTATTCAGTATGAATTTTACAACAGAGGTTCTAAGTTAACACACTTGTGGATAAGTAACATGGTTAAAAGAGTGGTTTTATGACTGATAAAAGCTTTAGGTTCTAGACCAGAGTAAATACAATTAATAGGCAATTCACCTTTGACCTCCCCCTGAGAGGACCACCCAGCACAAAATTTACATGAGTAAACACAGTGGAGACAAAGGGATGTGAGGTAAACAGACTTAAACTAGGAAAGCCTATGATCATCTCTATCTCTTTCCTATGCTAATGTAAATGAGGCAGCTTCCTTCAGCATGCCTCAATAAAACCCTCTGGCCTTCCAAAAGGTTTGAGATTACAATCTTTAACTTTTGCTAGTATTTTGTGAGCCACCCCAAGTGAATATCAATAAGTCCTCTTAGGCTCTGTCATCACAGAATTATCTTTCCATTGTCTTCCTTGTCCCCATGTCTGTGTCTGGATCCAAATTTATCCTTTTTAAAGAATACCAGTCATTATTGGATTAGGGCTTACCCTAATGCCCTTATCTTAATTTGATCATGTACAAAGACCCCATTTTCAAGTGAGGTCATATTCATAGGTACCAGAAACTTCTACATATCTTTGGGGGAGGGGACACAATTCAACCCATAACATACTTTAAAAAATAAAGTATATAAATTGAAAAAAAATCCTCTTTTTTCCTATGATAGAAGGAAGATAGGAAGAGACATGAAGACATGAATTTCTAGACTTCAGCTTAATTCTCTGATGTAGATAGAAGACTAGTAATAGCTATAAATTCTAAGACTTGATGGTATTAATAATATGACTTTATTTCATTCTCAGTACTCTGTTGAAGTAGGGGAAACATTTAAGTTGAAAGAAAAAGGATGTCATTCTTTTATTTTTTTTTAATTTTTTTTTGTTTTTGTTTTTTTTGTTTTTTATATATACTTTTTATTGCATTTTAGATTTGGGGGTACATGTGAAGAACATGCAAGATTGTTACATAGGTACACACATGGCAGTGTGATTTGCTGCCTTCCTCCCCATCACCT